>PVIY010013051.1:0-60188 GCA_004026745.1 Myrmecophaga tridactyla
TCTGTGGCTGTTTTCCCGCCAGCACGGTGGAGTGGACGTGTCGCGACAGAGACCACATGCAAAGCTATGCACTCTTTAGGCCGTTACAGAAAAATGTGATGCCCCTTTCTCTATGTTGTTATTTCCCAAATTGCTCTCATTTGTCTCTTACCTTTATGAGTTTTGCCACATCAGCATGCTCATTGTTTGTTTATTATTTTCATAGCAAAGTGAATTATTTGCTTAAATAAGTATATTTTAAGAAAAAGTCCTTTGCTAACTCCTCCTTAAATATAAAACAATTATTATAAGATGGCCAAAGAATAAATGCATATTTTTAAAGTTATTTGTGAACATACTTTTATAGTTCATGTATAAATATACTTAAATTGGAAACCACTTTATTCCCGTGTCCAATAATCAAGGTAGACTATTTATCATGGCCAGTGATGGTGCTATAATTCCTGTTCCTTCTATCATGTTCTGGAGAGAGACTATGCCCTTTGTCTCTACAGCAGATGCATTTGGGAGCAGCTTTGGTCAAGGGAGGAGGACCTGCAAATGCATGACGGGGAATGCAGGGCGGATCCTGGCAGAGGGCATGTAAGCAGAACTAAGCTGTGCTGTGACATGGGAGACCTCAGTGACAGTGCACACACAGCAGGCTGAGCAAGCCGGGGAAGATGTCGTCCCTCAAAGACAGTAGCTGGGACACCGACAGCACTGGGGATGGTGCATGCTGAGGTACCCAGGTGCCTGTAGCTGGGACACCGACAGCACTGGGGATGGTGCATGCTGAGGTACCCAGGTGTCTGTAGCTGGGACACCGACAGCACTGGGGATGGTGCCTGCTGAGGTACCCAGGTGTCTTCAGACCTTGAATAAGCCCTGCACAATTATCCCCACCACTGGGTCTTCACCCACCTGTCCATCACACAGCTATGTACCCGGTGCTGCTCCAGGCTGTGTGGTACTCAAGACAGGCAAACAGTTTGCCTTTATAGAACTTGCATATAATTGGGAAGGGTGATAGAAGATAATAGACAATGGTGTCAAATATTATGTACAACAAAAATTTTTTAAATTTGATTTGTCTTCTGTTTCTGAGAAGAAAGAGTAGATGTATGTAACTCTACTCCTTCCCTTAAGTATAAATAAATAGAAGAGGAATCTCAATGGAGAAAAGGCAGGAAACTTGAGGCCTAAAATGCAATATGGCGGCAAGTTCCCTGGGTTTTATTTGTGCCTGAAACATCCCAGATTTGGGCCTGAAGAATCCAGCTGGAAAAGGCCAGTTAGCTCAGGCAGAAGGCTGCTCTGTCCTAGATGAAAGACTGGTCAAACGGCAGTTTAGGCAGACAGAAAAGTTTAAGCCAATAACCAATCTATTCCAGTAAAACATCATAGAAAATTCTGACCCTGCCAACGAAGGTCACCTGGGGAGCCCAGACTTCCCCTTTACCAGCTCTGATGTCACCAGCTTGGGGACCAGCTGGGGAACCAAGACTCGCACCCCAGCCACAGGAATGAGGCACCTTTTCCCTTCCCTCTGGGTGGGTGGAGGGGCAAGGCTTTCACCACTGCCCAGTTGTGGCAAGACCACCCCTTTGAGGAGTCAACGGAAGCCATGCAGAGAGCTTAACAATGCATCCCACACCGCCCAGCCAAGGAGACACCACTAGAGGCCCAACAGGCAACAGAACTCCTACCTCCATGCACCAGCACAAGGACGGCCCTAGGCGGACGTCTACCCCACCCTGCAGTACTGGGGTAGTGGATCCCCAAGCACCTTTCAAAGTTGTGTTAGAGGAAGCCAGTGAAACAACTTGAAATAAGATAGTACAGTCATATAAGATAATATTCAAAATGTCCAGATTTCAATTGAAAAATAATTATACCAAGAAAGTGGAGAATTTCAAACAGAATTAAGAGATAAAATCAATAGTTGCCAATGCTAAGATGATAGCAATGCTAGAATTAGCTGACAAAGCTGTAAATGGCCATCATTAAAATATATCAATAGCCAATTACAAGTGTGCTTAAAGCAAATGAATGGAAGAAGGTAAAAGGACATAAAGGGAAGTAAGGTTTCTACAGCTGACTAGAACTGGTAAATGATGACGTTGGTAATCCTGATAAGTTATGGATATATAAAGGAATACCTTGAGCAATCACTCAAAAATGGTCTGCAAAAAAGAAATGCTCAAAAACACTATAGATATATTCAGAACAGATTCCTTAAAACAGCTAAGTAATCCATGGGAAGCAGGAAAAAGAGAAATCAGGGAGAAGAGACAGAAAACAATAAATAAAATGGAAAATATAAGCCTTACCATAATAATAATTGTATTACATGTAAATGGTCTAAATACTCTAATAACAATTTTTCTGGGGAGAGGACATTCTCTAAAAGTCCCAGGCCTTCTGGGCTAAGACTCTAGGTTGAAAGGGAAACAGCTTCAAAGATCAGGTGTCTGTGTCCGGTCATAGAGCACAGCCTGTGCAGAAGTGAGAAGACCAGATTGGACTCCCCGTGGAAGCTGGACTGTGGCTTTGGTGGATGGAGACTGGGTTGGACATCCCCGGGGCTGGGGTGCAGGCAGTCAGGGGTGAGGGGCAGCATGGCGGGTGGGGGTGTGAAGAGACCCTGTTAGCTTACTCATGTCTCCATCGAGAAATTCAGTAAGTTGTGGGTGGAGAAAGGCACAGCCTGCTGGTGTGGAGCACCTAGCACCTGTCATCTCAGATGGACAAGGTCAGCATATTGGGTTCTGCTAAGTAAGTTGGTGGAGCCCAAGCCCCCCACCCCCTACAACGCCAGGGTCGTTATGGGGAAGTGGAACAAGAGAGCATGAGAAAAAGCCCCTGTTTCAGTCTGCTAAAGCAAATGGAATGCAATATACCAGAAATGGATTGGGTTTTTATAAAGGGGATTTAAGTTACAAGTTTACAGTTCTAGGGGCCATAAAAATGTCCAAATTAAGTCATGCAGAAAAGATACTTAGACTATGCAGAAAGGCCGATGGCATCCATGGTTCCTCTGTCACATGGGAAGACACCTGGAGACGTCTGCTCTCCTCCTCTCCCAGCTTCTGGCTTCAGATGGCTCTGATTCCAGTGGACCGTCTCTCTAAACATCTGTGGGTCCTCATGTAGCTTCTCCTGGCAAACTCGGGATTCACCTCTTAGCGTAGCATCTCCAAACGTCTCTGTCTTGGTTTCATCTCTGCCCTCCATGTCCACTCTGAGCTCTCTCTATGCCTTCTGCCTTTTATTCTATTTAGAGGGCTCCAGTCAGCTAATTAAGATCCACCTTAATGGGCGGGGCCACATCTTCATGAAAACAACCTAGTCAAAAGACCCCACCCATACCAAGTCTGCGCCCACAAGATTGGGTTAAAAGAGCACGCTTTTTCCGGGGTGCATAACAGCCTCAAAGCAGCAGAACCCCCCTCATCTCTTCTCTAAGAATACCACAGTTCTTCTCTCTCACATTTTTCACTTTCCAAAAATATTTCATTTGAGCAAAGTGTTCAAGATATTGTAGGGAAAACTGAAAAGCACTGGAACAGGGACTTCATGTGTCCTTCCTGCCCTGTCCTTTCTTGGTTCCGTATCTCTGGTGACCGAGGGTCAGTCGGCGGCCTAATGTGAAATGTGGCAAAGTCAGTAATGAAATCACAGACCAATTCTGGGCCTGGAGAATGAAGATGTGTTGATGATTATTTAACAGCACAGTACTGGCTCTCAGAAGGCACTGAGCAATAAATGTTTATCAGTCCACACGCCACAATTCCAAGACACTGTCTTTCAACTCCAAGAGAGACGAAACTGAAATTCATACTGTCCTTATTTTTGCTATTGTTGCTACATAATCTTCCAGCCAATAATATTTTACTAATCTCTTTCTTCAGAGCTGTGATTTTTACTTTACACACAAAAGGTCTATCTAACGGTATGTGGGAGATTCCAGCCCCTTTTTTTTCAGACCAAATTCTCTAAAAAGAAATGTAGTAACATAGAGCAATTGATGTGCCTTTTGTTTCACTATTTTCCCTGTCTGTACTCTAGATTAATTAATTAAGATTTTGTTTGATGTTTTAGATTACTTGTTTACACATCTCTCATCCTCAAAATCAGAGTTTCTCCACCATGGCATTTGCTGTGTGGGGCTGACCCTGCACTGAAGTAATCCTGGTCCCTGCCAAACAGATGCAACACGCCACACCCCCATGGCTCCAACCAAAGGTGTATCCAGATATTGTTTCATGTCATCTGGGGGACAAAACCACTCCCATTTGAGAACCACTGCTTTAAATTAGAAAATTAAGTACAGATTCCCAAGGCTCATCCTTCTCTACCTCTAACCACCCCCACATCTCTCCTGCCCACTGCTGTAAACCACATGTTCTCTCAAGGCAGCACCTTGCCTCATGGAGTTTAGGATTCCTTGTACCTAGCACATGTCTGTAATGGGACGAGCTTAATATGATGTTACTTAAAGAGAATCAATTATGGAACCAATACAAAAGTCTAGGAAAGAAATATCTTTCTCATTGTATAGCTCTTCAGGAATGGAAGCTTTACAGGTGTGTGCCATGCAAGCAGACAGATTCCAACTCAGCTCTTTTCCCCAGAGCTCGCTTTTCCTGGCAGGCCTCCCATCCCCCAGAGGGGGCAATCCCAGCATGGAGGAGACGCAAAGCTGACCACTGCCCCATGCCAGTTTGAGTCCTGGTCTATGTTTCCTTCTTTAATCCACTTGCTGAAATGGGTCACAGCTGCATCCTTGCCCCCAGCCTCTGAAATGATCTCTCTGAACACCTGGGGGAAATTATATCCAAAAGGGGACTTTGGCCATCCCTTACTCCCTGACAGAGTGATGGACGGGGCAGGCATCAGTGATGGGAGCTGGAGAGGGCAATATCATTAAAACCATTGGAGAATAGAATGCCAAGGAACACTGGACATGATCAGGTCCCCATTCCCTCATTTTACCGATGAGAAAACTGAGCTGCAGAAAGAGAAAAATACCCCCATATTTACCCAGAAATTCAGGCAGCAGATAGCAGGACCCTAAGCCACAGCTCCTGACAGCCAGGCAGACTCCCTGTGATCTCTCTACCTGGAGAGCATATCCCCAGGGCAGCCAGGAGGGAGGCACGAAAGCCAATGCATGGAACTGCTGTCACAGCATTTGCCTGTTTGAATGTTCAGCTGGCTAACAATTGCACACACATAGGTTTATATACATACAAAAATAATCACAGAGCACAGGCTTAAATGAAGATATCATTTCTTATATTTACTTTTTGCAAGATCATCTCCAGCTTCCACCACCCACCTCTCCGAAGAATGGTTTGAAGGATTCATAAACTTCTGACATTTTTCCACACTCAACTTTGTTCTGTTTCCAAGTGATCAGTGTTCGCTTAGCGTCTCAATTTCCCCTGCTGCGTGCGATTACATCAGAAGGTGCATTCTGTCCTTCACACCTGAAGACACCACGGACAGTCTCAGAAACCGCTGCTCTTGGCGAGGAGACAAGCACCTCCCTCACTGGCTTGTCTGCAACAGCTTTGATTGGTTTGTATATGGTTGTTGCTGTTTCCTCTTCTTTTTTTTGTTTCTCTCTTTAACTTCCCCTCCCTTTTACACTGTAGATTTTCTATAGGAGTGTAGAATTTCAGCACGTTCCCTCTAGGGTTTTCAGTAGCATTTATCTGGGAAAGGATCGCTGATGATTTCAGTAGAGGCAGTACATGTGCATTGGGCACGGGGCACAGCACTGGGGATCTGAAACAGAGAAAGCCAGCCCTGCAAAGAGTTCCAGAAAAGAGTGATATTGACAATGAGGTCTGCAAATAGCTGAGTTGCAAGGTTTCCGCAGGTTAAGAGAAGGCTCCTTGATACTTCATCCTGATTGCAGGAGGTTTTTCTTCCTATTTTTTCCTCTTCTCCTTCCCTACTTCGCACCCCTCCTCCTCTGGCTCTTCCTCCTCCTCCTCCTCCATCTTCCTCTTTTCTCCATCTTTTCTGTGTGTTCTCTTCACGCCCTCCACAGGGCCTTTGAGGCCTGAGACTGTTCATCTCAATTGCCAGGACACTGTCAGCTGAGGGAGGACCATGGAAAGATGACAGCGCTTCACCTAAGCCACCTTTTCCTTCACTCCCCTCCGTCCTAGAAGTGGAGGTGGATAAATCCCTACATTCTTGGCTACAAGGAGCATGTGTCACAATTCTGGAGAAAGAGACACAGGTTGAGACCCACTGGGGGAGCTTCTGGAGGCTTACACTGATCCATCCCCTTTCTTTCTGCTCGGACATAATAAACATCATGGCTGAGGATGCAGAGCAACTCTGTCCATGAGGCAAACACCCAGGATGCCCGCGGCACAAATACCCTGATCTTGTTACACTCCAGATGGGAGGCCCATAGAATCCCCACCAGTACCTGTCCATCATTCGACTTTTTGGATTATGAAGAGAATAAGTCTATGTGCAAATGGAATTTGGGGTGCCTAATATGTGCCATAACTCTCCTGAGCAACCACTGCTCAAAGCATGAAGAAGACAAGGAGATAGTTTGTTACATGCAAGGAAAAGCACCCCTAGGTAGAGATGTACTTCTCTTCAGTTTCCATGCACGACTCAACCTTCAGCAAAAGGTCATCCTAACTCTGCCTGAAGGAAGTTCACTATCTCTGAAGTGGTCTGTAATGATGGTTATGATGATGGAATTACTGCTGTTTCAGATAACATCTCTGAAGAATTATCATTTTACACTTTGGCAGCATTTTCATATTTACAATGCTTCCATGGTCTTGATGTTTCATGAAGATCATAGCCCTGAGAAGTTGACAGAGTGGGAACCAATTTACCCTATTAATAGAGGAAGGTAAGTATAGCCAAAAATTAAAAGTCAAAACCAAGAGCTGAATTGCTTCCCTTAGATTGCACAGACACTAATGGAAACATTCTAGGGTTTCTCTCTTTTGATTTTAAATGTTTGGTTGAGTGACAGGAAGAAGGCAGAAGTACCGTCGGGCAGAAGCCACACTGCTGGCATCTCCTGACTTGAGTGCTCTGAACTTTAAGTTGACTCAGCTCATTATCAACTACTCCAGCTCAGCTCACATGCTCAACCCCCTTTAACAAGTACGTCTATTTTCAGTTACAGCCACTTGAATAAGTCTCCTTACATTCAAACTAGGATATCTATGGATTCAGTGTGTGAGAGTCCAAGTAGTTTATTTCTCATTCACTGAAGGTCAATGAGAGGAAGTGGGGGTATTCATTTCCCTTTGAACATCCTCAGGCCTGAGTTCATAGCTGGGCTTTGCTCCAGAAGTTGTGATTTCCCACCAGAAAAAATTTCTGCATAGCCACCTGGTGTGTGCCTTGGAGCACTCTTGTGGTGTCGGAAATTCCACCACCAACCATCATTTTCTCCCTCTCCCTGACAGAACATCAACTCTTGTGAAGTATCCTGCATGCACATCATAATCTTCCTCAAGGAAATCCTAAACACCACCCTACAGTTTAAAGGATGAATCAGAACAGAATGCCTGAATAGCAAAATGCTCATCATAAGAGGCCATATCCTGCAGCTAGCCTTGAAACACAATGGTCATAAGTCATAATAAAAGTAAATATTTTGAAAAATAGATGGAATGTACCAAATGATTGGTATAGACAAAGCAATGGTGAGAGTGCAAAGACAACAAGAGATCACTGGGAGCTGTAAACAACTGAGAAATATGTAGCTGAATATGTAAGATTAAATTATATGTGAAAGAGGACTGCAACCCAACTAAATATATAAATGGAAAGGTAGAACATTACAGGCTCAAGAGATTGCACAAGCAGGGTCCCAGTGGTACATCAAGAACAGTGTATTAGGATGGGGTTGATAAACAGTTGATAGGAAAGAATATTGGAAAATCATACTTGGAAGATGAGTGAAGACAACAACATGGAAGCCTTTGAGTGTCAGCACCAAGAGCTGAGTATTTATGCTTTGGGCAGTGGAGGGACTTGGGAGTGTTTTGAGCAGGGTAGTCAGGAACTCAAGGCAGAGAGCTGGAAGTTGTGCTGGTTTGAAAGGATGTATGTACTCTAGAAAAGCCATGTTTTAATCCTAATCCCATTTTGTAAAGGCAGCTGTTTCTTCTAATCCCTATTCAGTATTGTATGTTTGAAACTGTAATTAGATCATCTTCTTGGAGATGTGATTTAATCAAGAGTGGCTGTTAAACTGGATTAGGTAGAGGCGTGTCTCCACCCATTTGGGTGGGTCTTGATTAGTTTCTGTAGTCCTATAAAAGAGGAAACATTTTGGAGAATGAGAGAGCAATTCAGAGAGAGTGAGCAGAATGACATAGCCATGAGAAGTAGAGAGCCCACCAGCCAACGACCTTTGGAGCTGAAGAAGGAAAACACCCCCCCAGGGAACTTCATGAAACAGGAAGCCAGGAGAGATAGCTAGGAGATGACGCCGTGTTCGCTACGTGCCTTCCCAGAAGAGAGAGAAGCCCTGACTGTGTTCACCATGTGTCTTCTCACTTGAGAGAAAAACCCTGAACTTCATCGGCCTTCTTGAACCAAAGTATCTTTGCATGGATGCCTTACATTGGACATTTCTATAGACTTGTTTTAATTGGGACATTTTCTCAACCTTAGAACGGTAACCTAGCAACTTATTAAATTTCCTTCTTAAAAGCCATTCTGTTTCTGGTATATTGCAGCTAGCAAACTAGAACAGAAGTCAAGTCCAACAGCCTTTGCAGAAGGTGGGAGAAATTGGAGACATAAAGACCTCCAGTGTGTGTGTGTGGGGGGTTCCAGCAAGCATTTAACTTTCATTAGGAACTTCTCCTCTGCTGGATGAAATCCAAAGTATGCATCCTCTGATAGTGTCTCTTCTGTTTTCAGTCTTTCTTCTGTATTGCAGCATGCCTCCCATCTCACCAACATCTTGTTTAACTTTGGATTTACAAACCAGGGCAAAGCCCAGAGAGTGACGATTTCACGGTGCTGTTGAAGGAAAACCAGCAGAATGCTAATGACTCCCAAGCAGCAAAATGCAGTCTATAAAGGAGAGGGAAGGTCAAAGGAAACAAATGCCATGGAGAGGAAAATATGTTGAGCAGCCTGAGTATAAGTTCGGAGAACATCTACTATGAGAGCCAAAGGATGCCAAAGGGACCTGAGTGACTCAGTGTTAGTATGACATATTTATGGGCTCTTATAAAACAAATATGCCCATGCTATTCAGAATCAGATTTTTTATTTTTCTTTAATAGACTTTTTTTTTTTAAATTTTTGGGGGTGCATAGTCTGGGAATTGAACCCAGGCCTCCCACATGGAAGGCAGCATTCTACCACTGAACCACCTGTGCACACTAATAGACCTTTAAATAATAAGGAAAACCACAAAATTTCCAGTCTTGAATTTATGCCAGAGTTTTTTATGGCTGTTCAACATGCAGGCTCCTCACCACCCTTCCAGATTCTGATTCCAGGGCCAGATAAAAGGTAAGGTGACATTCATTTTAATAAGCACCCAGATGATACTGGTGGAATCAGAAACGAATCTACACAGATCATACTATGAGAAATTCTTGTTTATCGCTCACTTAGAGAGACAGATTTTTGCCAAGGCCATTTTACAGATAATTTACATACAAGGAAACATAGTCTCAGAGAGGTTAAATAATAAAGCCAGGGGGCTGCAGCGCAATAACAGTACAGTTGTATCCCGAAGTCAGGTCTCCTAACCCAAATGCTAGTGCCCTCAGTTACAGAAGATGAAGGGAAATGCACAATGCATTGTTTAACGCCCACAGTTGAATCTGCGTCAATCACATCTCTAGTTTCGATCAATGGCGTTTCCAGTTTCATAAATTCAGGCCATCTGCATCTGCCAACTCTCTTATGAATTTCCTGAGACCCACAACTCCATTTCCAGTACCCTGCATTACATAATGTACTCTCACCTACATTTTGCACTTGTGTAAACAGATCTGCCCCTATTGTCTTCTGAAGGCCATGAGGTGGAGAAAGTGGAGTACCCACTGCTGAGATGAGCGGGCAGTTCCTGTGGCCGAGGTGAGTGGGTAGTATTTGTTGCTGAGATGAGCGGGTCGTATCTACACTGAGATCAGCAGGTAGTCCCTTTTGCTGAGGTGAGCGGGCAAAATCTGTTGCTGAGGTGAGTAGGCCTCAACTCCCGCCTTTCCTCACCTTGGGAAAGTCACTGCACCTCTCAGCACTGGGACTCCCCTGAGAATGCAGACAGAGAGGCTAGCAGGAAGAGCTGGCTGAGCAATCTGCATTTATGTGGACCTACCTTCTTTCATCCCTTCTCTGAAGCAGGGTTCAGAACTGCAGGTTTTGAAGACATATCTTAGCAAGCAGCAGTGTGCTGTCTCTTCAGAAAGGAGCTTTGCATAAAAATAGACCAAAATGAGGTTGTTACACTTGCAATTGCACCCCAACACAGACCCAGAGGCGGTTTCTGGAGACACCCCTGGAATGTCCACGACTCTGAGCAGCACATGGAGAAGCTCCCAGGTCTCCAAATCCCGGAGTGTGTAGAAAAAAACGAAGAACAAGGGGACCGGGAGGACAGCTGGTTTTAGTTCCACTACTGGTTAGAGTAAATTTCCACAGATCTTGTAACTTTGCTCAATCTTAGCTCTCCTGTTAAGAATAAGCCTGTCATAATGCTCTCCAAGGTTTCTTCCAGCTAGTCAACTGTACACAATAAATTATAATGCATAGATGTAGTCTAAACCAAGAACTAAGAATTCCTCAGTGGACGGTAAGCTCCGCGAGGGCATTCACAGATGTGTCCAGGGCCCATTGCAGGATAGAGACTCAATACAGATGAGAAGGGGTCCCAGAGACTTTCATGACATAAAGGGCGGATGATGCCAAAATTGTTTACAACTGACTCGGAAATGTTTCTTATGTCTGTATAGATGGCACATTGCTAAAAGCCCATCATGTACACATTTTAATTATATTCCTTCATGTTTAAAATCTGCTAGTTATAATGCCAGCATCTGTCCATGTACATGCAGGCATAAACTAGCACAATGCCTGATGCATGGCAACCACGGAATAAATATTTGACACTCAGATCATAAACATATGCATATACTTATATTTATATTTAGATAGGTTCATTTCAGAAGGTGGCTGTGTGTGTATGGTGTGTGTGTGTGTGTACATAATTATTTAACTTCCAAGTGTGCTGATCCATAGTTAGGTCAGGACAAAGCCAGATTAACTGATCCATGTTACAATAAATCTTTTATTCAATACCTACCTGACATCTCTTAGAAAGCCATGAGAAATGATTAATGAATGCTTAAAAGACAGATGTATGCTTTGTTCCCCGCTATTTATTTAAATAGCTCACTTTAGCTTCCAATCAAGATGGAAATTAATGCATCAAAGCGACGGCTCACTTATGGTAAAAGGCAGGTGCACTCCCAGGGATTCGCCTTCCCTTGCGCGCATGGACTCGCCTCCCCGTGGCCACGTGGACTCGCTTTCCCGTGGATGCGTGGACTCCCCTTCCCGTGCACACATGGACTCGCCTCCCCGTGCGCGCATGGACGCGCACGGGCTCTCGGACCACCGTCCCTCACGCGAAGCCACAGCCCCGCGCTGTCAGAGGGAAAAGCAATGCGCGCACTGTCAGGTAATTTCTGGAGGTGCTCGCAGTTTTTAACCGGGGGTCGGGCCCACCTCCCGAGACGTTGGGTGGAAGCCTCGAGGCTAGTGAGTGGCGGGACCCGACCTGACACACGGCGTCTCTCCCCAGTCGCGATGCCCCGATGCGGGGAGCGCTCTGCGTGCCCGCCATGCGCGTCTGTAAGGGGTAACGCAGGTGCTTCACTCACCAGCCAGCGCTGCGAGGGCCGGGGTGGGGCTTCCACGGGAGGGGCCTGACTGCTCAGTACCCAGGACACCTCCACGCGGCAGGTCCCCGCGCACTGCACTTCTAGACTCGTTTCTGATTCAGCACTCTTTCGAGTCTTACTTCTGCTTTCCTTTCTTAGACGCACTGCATGCTTCAGTGTTTGGTTAAGCTGCTTTATGCCTGTCTAGGTCGGTGCCTGCTCTGCTTTGGCCTGCTGGAGGGGGCTGCACCCTGGCACCTGACTTCATGACCGATAGGCTTGCCCGGCCCACTCTGGCCCTACAAATTGAACTCAGAGGGCTAGGGAATGCTCCAGGAAGGAGTGCAGCACGACATGGTGGAGGTCCAGACTGTCCCGTAAATTTGAAATTATTTCAAAATAAAAAGCTAAAGAAAACAAGACTATGGCTATAGCTTCGAGAGGGAAGGAGACTTTCCCAAACTTACACGGTTAGATTGGTTCAAGGACCCGGATCTTCCAGCTCCTGACAGACAGACAGGAGTCTGCTGAAGTTAAAAAGGGAAAATTAAACTTGCAAATACATTTGCATAGAAAATCCAGCATGCCCTCAGGCAAGAATGAAAAGGTAGCGTTCTACCCGTTTGGTGGGACCCTGCAGTAATCACCATGCAAGCTACTGGCGTGTGCCAGCAAGCAAGAACCAAGCGCCAGATTCTCTTCTCTCTCTCGGTAAAGATCATTTAATGATAGCAAATGCTAGACTCCATTCTCATTGGCAAGTTCCAGGAAACGGGTAGAAACATCCGACCTGGTGCCGGTTTCTCTGCATCTGCCGTGAACCCCCCATACAGAAAGGTGCTCGGTGCCCATTCATTCTGGCCTTGCTGAATCCATTTCAAAATCTCTCTGGCCCAGGGTGGCCACGGTGGCTCCATGGCAGAGTTCTCGCCTGCCATGCTGGAGACCAGGGTCTGATTCCCGGTGCCTGCCCATGCAAAAAAAAAAAAAAACAAAAAAATCTCTCTGATAGAGGTAAACCGATGGAGTGACCTGACAGACACTTCAGGCAGCAGGACTTCCCTCTCCCCCTGGCTGACTGCCCAGTGCCTGCCTTTAGCATTAGCAGGGGTCACCGCCAAGCAGGGGTCAGCCTAGGGGCCGAGCCCGCTGCACACTTGCATCTGTAAATGCACCGTGATGGGACAAAGCCATTTTCAAGGATGTGTTGTCTGGGCTTTCACACCACTAAGGTGCGCCCTCTGGCCTTTACAGGAAGCCTGCCGCCCCCTGGGTCATGACCTCTTGACACGACATGGTGGAGGTCCAGACTGTCCCGTAAATTTGAAATTATTTCAAAATAAAAAGCTAAAGAAAACAAGACTATGGCTATAGCTTCAAGAGGGAAGGAGACTTTCCCAAACTTACACGGTTAGATTGGTTCAAGGACCCGGATCTTCCAATGCCGGATCTTCTGGCATTTAGGACCACCCAAGCCGTGTGCCAGGGAGCCAGGGCACCTGAGGGCTGGCACCAGTTACTGGTTCAGCAGGACCTGCGAGGGTGCAGCCCGGGTGTGGAGCTGTGGCGGGAAAATGGGCCACAGTGGAGCCAGCGGGACCAGGAAACCGGGCAGACCTGATACCCCAGTCCACGGGCTAGAGGGGCCAGAGGGGCGGGGCTGGCACAGGGATGCAGGGGTCCATCGAGGGCTCAGGAGGGAGACGCAGCCACCGGCAACACGCCCCAAAGCGCAGAGGGGCAGGAGGCCCTGCTTCTCACTCCGCTGTCCTCTCCTCCCATTGGCGGAACCACCGCTGACCGTGCCCCTCGTTTGCAGAACCCCCGGTGTCCGTGTCTTCTGTTCGTGGAAACCAGTGGGAATTAGTGGCCCTGGGAAATGTGTTTTCTCCGGGGTCAGATTCCTGCACAATAGAGCCGAGCAAGGCAAGGGGATAGAAGGAACCTGGGAGGAGGAGGCACGGGCAGACAGAGCTGCAGGTAACCTTGGACAACTCGCTCAGCGTCTCGGGCCTCGGCTCCCCTGGCTGCGAGCTTGTCTCCTAGGATGACGTTTGAACACCTGCCGCCCGGGAGCCTGTGCGCAGACGGAGCCTGGTGCGAGCAGCAGCTTCCCACACCGCCCCCTCTCCACTCCTCCGCTCTTCCTCTTCCGCCCTCTCCCTGTCTCTGCCCTTCCTGTATTTTCCTGGAGAGTTTCTATAAGGTTCACTTGTGCTCTTGGAAGTCTAAGGCGATGTGGGTTTCCAGAAGCTCTCCCCCAAAGCCCACTAAGGGAATGTGCTGGAGACTAAGAAGGCCTTGGACGTTGACCTTGGATGACCCCCTCACTCCGGCATAAACTGCTCTCCTACTCTACTGCGTTATTTCAAATTTCAAATTTTTACTTGCATTCAGAGAGGGATCTGGGGATGACAGAGCAAACAGTGCATTTAAACCCATGGAGGAACATCTATATTTTTTAAGATAGCACTAATGTACGTTTTTTATGATTGCTTAATTTCAGGTCAATTCTCATGCTGGCTCTCTATCAGGAAAAATAGTGAGCGTATTTCTCTACAGCCTGAGGCCTTTCAAGTGATCTCATTAAATCTTATTCTTCTGTGTCAGCGGTCAATCAGACGAAATGACCCTCTTGTACATGCTGCTGGGCTTTACTTACAGCCAGACCTGCGGTAGACTGGGACCAAATACCTTTCACAGTTAGACAACCTGTCAGAGCTGGCGGGCCTCCTCGCCGTCTGTGTTGCATTGGCCCGAGGCCTGCTCTCGAGCTTGGGACTCACATTTTGGAAGCATATCTGTGGAAGCGTGGAAGGTAACCCAGCCAGGCCTTCTAAGGGACACAAATCTAACTTCTATGTGGAAATGCAAGCCCCTGCCTTTACTCTATTCTGTGCTTTCCCAGATTGCTTGGTTGTCCTTTGTGACGTGCAGTCACCCATAGGTTCAGGCCCCTGGAAGCTCCTGGCTCTAGTGCAAGGATACGAACTAGTGGCGAGAAAGGGAAGGCACCTCACCCCAGAGCCATGTGCGCCTTGCACTCAGCTGAACCACACGCAAAAGTAGTGAAGACATGACGATGTGCCAACTACATAGAGAGTGACATGGTGCTGTGTATATTCCATCTAATTCTCGTATGAACCAGAGAAGAATGCATTACTCTCCTCCTAGAGAGGAAATTCATATGGGACAAGGCACTAAAATCTGAGTCTGATCCGAAGCCTGCCATCCCCGCATAGAGCATTCTACCCCAAGGCTCAATTACTTACTCCACCTCAAAGAAAGCAACATCCCCATTGAGGCCTGTCGTCTCACCCTTACTTTCCAACAGGATCAGAGCTTTGCTAAGAACTTGGAATACATGAAACTATCTCATAGAATCACCAGCACAGCCCTGTCAGCTGGACCCCATAATTCCTGTTATACCAATGAAGATACTGAGGGTTGGAGAGCTGAAGCGAAACCCAGGAAATCCCAGGAAGAGTTTGCTGCACTTCATTTCCTGTTTCTCTTTGCTTCTCTTTCCATTCTTTCTGTTACTGCTTCTCTTTCCATTCTACCACTACACTGCACTATTACATCAATAAGGATTTTTGAAGAGGCTGTTTGTTACACGATCTGATTTTTTTTTCTTTTTGCCTGAAGGTAGCAAATTGACTGAATTCAAGGGCAATTTGGGCATCCCCAAGACACAGCCTTGGTTCCTAAGAATCTAGGCCATATTTAGATTGCTTTCCTCATAGGACAGAAGTTTTATAACCCATTACTTACACTATCACAGCAGGAGACCTTTATAGCATGAAGTTGAAGCAAGGGTAATTAAAATGTAGTTGATATGCACATTTTTTTTTCTTTCTCAGAGTTTGTTTCATACATTCTGTGCCTTGAGCATCGTCCGTTGCCCTGCGGGATAAGTGAACATCTTAATTCGTTTGGGCTCTGGTTTTGTTTAGGATTTTGATGGACTACAGCAGAGACTTGGCTTTGTATCTCGCTTGGGGGCTATGACCGCAGCACCCACAGCCCACCCTCTACGCTCCTGAGCAGTGGCAATGCATTTTACTCAGCTTTTCACTGATTCTTTACAAAACTCTAAAATACCTGAGGCCCCAAGTTGTGCTCTATTTTCCAAACCCAAGTATCCGCATTCGCCCTTTCCCTAGGAATAGCCCATTTTTAGTCCCTCATTAATAGTGACCAGCTGTTGCACATGCCAATATGCTTCCCCGCCGGTGAGAGCCAGCTCAGCCTCCCGCCCCTGGTCCGGCTGGTCTCTCCGGACTGGTTGCTAGCCACCCTTAGGACCCCACAAAGCCCGGGGCCGAGCCTTTCGCCCACTGCAGGGCACAGGACCACAGTGACCACAGTCCGCAGGGACTCTGCATCCCGCCCCTTAAATTGTGAGCTCTCAAAGCCACAGGCATGCTTTGTTCATTTGTGTTTCTCTCATGCAAAATCAACTTCTTGGTGCATGATAGAACTGGATAAATTTGAAAGAATACATGAAATTGCATTCTTTAATTCAATGCCTCCAGTGCAAAATGTTGGGTAACACTTTTCTTCTAAGGAACCAATTTCTAGAAGAGTTTAGAGATTGCTTGCTCAAGTCGTGAATGCAGGCCTTTTGGCTCTGACGTCTGACACTGTTTCGCCTCCTTCGGTAGAAGCTGTTTCCAGTGAGATTTCTGAAACTCATTCGTACTGCCCTGAAAATGACTCCTCACCGCTGTGTGGAGGTGCTACCTCAGTCGTGGCAGGAGAAGGTGAAAAATGTTACAATAAAATCACACAAACACTAAGTCTCAGGAATTTTTTCATCTATAAAATGATGAAAACAATTCCAGCTCTGCATAGTTCACAGATGTGTTGTATGAACAACTGACAGAAAGGATGTGAAATAAGTTTATATTCTGAAATATATCAGGTAGATGTAAGGTATAAATCTGAGGGGGATAGCTTTGATAGTCTGTAGGTTTCTTCCAGATGGCAAGTTTTAGATCTAGTTACTTGTCTGCGAAAATAAGCAGCCACAAAACTAAAGCAAATAAAATATTTGTCAAACTTTGGTATTATTTTAAACCCTGTTACTACGACTTCCCTTCCAAAGAAACATGAAAATTTTCATGCCTGTTAACTCTCTAGAGATGGATCCTAGGATTTCCACGTGACACTGCCTGGGTCGTCAAGGAATTACTCACCTAATCAAAAGTGGCATCTTGTATTAGAATTAATGAGTCAGCACATGGTTAAGGGATTCCATTTAAATTCTCTTCTATCTTCTTATTCCCTGGAGAGTCACCTTAATTTGGGGACTGACAATTTATGACTCAAATACTTCATTCAGTGTTAAGCATTAAACAATATTAACAGCTAATGAATTGCCCTCATATGAAGCGTTTAGTTAAAAATCACAAAGCAGTCTAGTGCAAAATTTTTAGTGCCTATGGAATCAAAGAATTTCAGAACTGGTAAGATAAATTTGTTCCAAGCTAATGTGTTAGAGTCAGACTCTAAAGGAGCTCTTCTCCTTTCTTTTCTGCATCCCTAACTCTAACCCTCTAGGACCCTCTGAGTCTGAGCTCTTCAGAGGCAGGACTCCAGACTGGCCATTTGGGATATTCGGTACCAGTGAGATCACCTGAAGCACAGTGATGTATTGTCAAAAGCCTGGAGGAGTTCAGCCGACATCAGGTCAGGAAAACCACCTGCCAGACGTGTCCCCGTGTTGGGCGCTCTGCCAGGGCTGTGGCATGTTACAGATGACGGCAAGACAGTCACAGTCCAGTTGACTCCTAGCAGTGTGAGACGTTGTGTTAGGTGCTTCATGCGCGTACTCCTTCTGGCTCTCACAGCAGTTTGGTCTGGTCGGTTCCATTGTGGCCGCTTTACAGATGGAGAAGCAGGATTGGTGATACTGCATCCAGCCAAATCACACAGCTAATAAGAGAAGAGATGGAGATTTGCTGGGGAATTTTGACCCCCAAACCCTCATCCTCATGTTTTCAGAGCCACCTGAAACTCTGCATATTCCATATTTATTTGTTTTGTACAGAGGTAGACACTTCCATTAGGAGACAATGAGGCAATCTAAAAAGTTCACCATTCGACTCTAAGATTTTCACCACAAATTTCCATTAGTGACATTCTTTGGATACTCCCCTTGGCACATAGTATCTGATAATGAAAGGGCTACGATTCCAGGGGACTCATTTAGTGAAACTGACTCTACACGTAAGGAATTAGGTGCTCTCAGAGGGGATGTGATGTGTCTACATTATTCTCTCCATATTACGTTCAGTGGGGTTGGGAAGGACTAAGAAAGGGTATGCTAGTGTTGGCTGATGGTTTTTATCCCCCATAGATTGATGGGTAGAATTTTGAACTTATATGCTTTCCATTTCTTCGGAAAAATACAAATGATCCACCACACAACAGAAATATAAACTATCCTACGACATCCTCCATCTTTTAATAAAACAAGAGGCATTGTGTCAGACCCACACCTCAGAAATCATAGAGGACTTTAAAAGACATGTTTTGAACATGGAAATTCACTGAAAACTTAAGTTTCATCTTTTCTAACTCCCCATTCTTAGCCGTATCCACCCTTTCTTCTTTCAGTGTGTAGGGTGAGTACAGACTTTCCCAAATCATTGTGGAGCTCTTACAACTCACTTTCCTATTGTTTCATCATTCATGCATGGATGTTGTCCCCAACAAGAAATTAAGAACTCCTTACAATGTCAGAACCATGCTTACACTTAAGTGTCTAGCTCAGCTTCACACACTAGGCTGGGGATGTCCTGGAAAAAAGGAGACATAATCTGAAACACCATTTCAGGGTACTGTTTAGAAGAGGAAAAGCCAGTGTTGGGCTTTGGAGAGTGGTTCTTAGTTCTCTAAGCAATTTTGTTCTTTCTTCCCGCCTTGGACAAAGAAAAAAATTACCAATAGTTACTTATTAGCCAGCCAGTTGCATCTCTCAACTAATCACTAGGAGGGCTCTGAGAGTGAAGTTTTACTGTCCCCACATGTAGGTAAGGGGTAGGGCTTGGGATGAGAGTACAATTTATTGAAAATTCATTAGGAAGAAGACGTTTCCTAACGAAATAAAATTTGGTCTGACTGACTTAAAAGCCCAAGTTCTTTTGTCTTCAAAAATGATGTTGAATTTCAGGTTTTCTGCCCTTGCATGAGGAATCTACATTATCATCTAAGATTTGCAAATACTATTCCTTCAGTTCCTCTCTCCTATCGCCTTCAAAGCCCTGCTAGAGAGGGCTAAGGATGCTCAAAGGTGACTGCCTTGTGGCTGGCCCCTTTACTCCTGCCACCTCTGCACCCCCCTGCCCCCGCAAAGGAAAATGACTCCACCAACTGCTGTGCTGAAGCTCTCCCATTTTGTCTGGATGCACAGACTTCCTGGCTGGAGGAGGACGTACTGAAGCGTCAGGAGGACCCATCCTTTGTGTTAACACAAAATGAGGAAACAAGGGGTGACAAGCACAGTTTATGTTAATTCTTTGGCTATCCTTACATGGAAATCCATTGCGGACCACTGCAGGCTTGGACATGTGTGCCAGCCCTTTCCCCCTCGGCCCTTTGATTTGGCTCAGAGTCTGTACATAATTGTGTCTTCACTGACCTCTTCTCTCCCTCCCCCTGCCCCTGGCACCTCGCCTCCCACCAAGAATAGGCGAACCTCTCACTGTGTCTCTGGCAGAGAAGTTCTGAGCACTTCTGGAGTTTTGGTGGGGACGTGGAGAGGAGCCTGTCCTGGGAGAAGGAAGCAGGAGGCTGGGCGGTGTGAGGGGCGTGCGTGAGGCTGTCTCCAGGAGGAGAGGAGCATCTCGCCTAGAGGAGTGGTGGCCATGGGATGAGCAGGTGCTCCCAGCCCAAGAGGAAGGAAAGCTTTCCTGCGGAGCCCTCTTTTGCTAAGTTGGTGCTTTAGGAACGCTTTAGAAGAAAATAAAGCAAAACAAAACAAAACAAAAATATTCATACTCCCCTAAAGAAACTCGAAGCATGTGACTGAAGTAGACTTCGTTAAAAATGAAAGTGCGCCTTCCTTCCCATCAGCGCGATGAACACGGGCACCTTCTCGTCCTCGCCCCTGGCCGGTCCGTCTCCCTGGCCACGGCACATGTGGCCACTTCCCCAACGGTGCAAACCCCTGTGTCGACGGCCGGGCTCGGGTGCCCGGGGCCTGCGAAAGCTAGCGCGGTTGTCTTGTCCTCAACAATTTAGTGTGAGAGACATCGCCTTTATCGCCAGGGCCTCTGAAAGATTGTAATTAAGGACGACAGCGCTGAAAGAGAATTTCAGATTTCTCTCAAGCAGCGAGGCTATAAATTGAGGCTGGAACAGGATTCCGGACAATTGAGTCTCCACACAAGCACTCAGTCATAATTGGCATTGATTTAACAGTCCACGGCTCGCCCCTGCATCATAAATTGATTGGAAATGACAAGCGACTAAGATTCACACCTTTCAGGGACAACATTCTACTTAAATAAATAAATCCCAGAAAAGATAAAATGGCCCATTTTATTGCACTCCGTACTTCCCTCCAGCCCATGAAAATCACACAAAGGAGCTGTAAATTAGAAAACATTTTCCAGAGCAAAGCTGGGTGATTTCCAGGGTAATCTAAACAGGATTAGTCTTGGGCAGGGTCCCATTTTCAGAGAGCTGCTTCCACCATAGAGAAGTCCACCATTTCAGCCTTCGCTTTTTTCTGAAGGCTTATGTCTAGAGCACTCACTTGCTTTGGAAGTTTCGAGTAAGGGTTTGGGTTCCGGCTTTCTGTGCACAGAGTCTCTGCTTCCTGTCCGTGGATGGACAGATGAATTACTTGATTCCCCTGTGTCTCCACCGCCTCACATTTATAGTGAAAGTGTTCATGGGACCTACCCCTGGAGAAGTTAAGGATGAAGAAGAGGTGAGCTGTCAGTGTCAGCTATTAAAATCAGCCACCCAATCAGGGTCTGTGGGTTCCAGCAGGGCCGAGCGGACTGGCACTGGTCCATGAGGCTTAAGTGAAATGAAGTTGATTATTTAATATGCAGTGCCCACTGCAATCAAGCGGATCAAAATGTGAAATATAAAAGTTTACACAAGAGAAACTCACTCCTCCCTCTGTTTGCCTTCTACCCAGCCAATCCTGAATTCCTAACACAGAAATTGTGAAATAATAAATGTGTATTGATGTTTTAAGCCACTAAGTTTTCAATTAATTTGTTACCCAGCTATAGATAACTAATACACACCTCAAGGATTTTATATCCAGGCAAGCTGGCTTTAAACTATCGAAGCCACAGACAAAACCACTAACCATGCAAGGAGTCAGAATTATTTTTCCCATAAACTTTCTTTGTTTTTTAAGCTGATTGCTTTCCATCTGTTAATAAGATTTGCTACTTGTTCTCAGCTTCCATTTCTTAGTGCATCTGTGTTTTAATGCTATGCATGTTCCTTTTTTAATACCATCAGTTGAGTGAGCTGGAGTTTTATGCAGGAAGTGGCCAGGATTATCTTAAGGCATAGCAGTTTTTCACATCCCAAAGGGTGTCCTTTTCTCTGCCAGCACAGAAACAATGTACTTCCTGCCAATATGCAACATAGTAGTTATTTGTGAGGTAGCGCTGCTTCCTTGGCTTTTGTAAACCAACCAGTGCTGGGGCCATATAATTGCTTCCTCTGCCCACTCCAGCTCCCACTGTTTTTGTTGCAAAGACATGACTTTTCTCACTTAGGATGCATTCCTCTCTTTTAGAAATTGCATTTTGCTGGGATTTCTGAAGCCTGCTGACTCTCGACCTGCTCACCAATCTCTGATTTACATCTCCTCCCTTCTTCACCTAAGTGCCCTGTCAAATCAGATGCTTTGGGCGGCCGGATGGGAAAATCAGGGACTCACCTGACTCTTTGTTTTGCCAAACAAAACTCAGAACCGTTTCAAAATGTTTATTCTCCATTTTTATGTTTGATCATTCTAAGAGGAGAATGGAAAAAAAATGCATCTTATTCAGCCATATTCATATCAAATGATTAACTGTTCTTCCATGTACCTCCCTTCCATAGACTTATGGTTTTCAATTTCCTATCTAAACCACCCACATTTTACAGATGAAAGAACCACAGCTCAGTAAGGTTAATTGGCTTGCACAAGAGGATGCATTTATGGAGTGACTAAAATTTCAAGGAGCTTTCTTTGTTCTTCTAAAGTTCTCTTAACTAGAGTCCCCCTAAGAACCACCTCGATAGAGATTGGTTAAGAAATTCTGATATCCCATTAGATAATGAGTTATGTACCAATCATCATCCTATTATAGATATGTAGTGGGATGAGTTACAGGTGGTTGTGGTTTTAATTGCTAATCTTCTCCCAGAGAACTCTTGAAATCATATAATAAGACAACAGAATAGTTGACTAATCTTGATTCTTATTTGGGCACTTGCTTTCACCATTTTCATTCCACCTTAAATGAGCTCCCATTCTGCTGCCTTGCTTTGTCTTACTGTTCACAGGACCTAGGTCATCCTTGTGGGCATGTGACAGTAGGACTATGAGACATTGCTAACTGTCCACCACTATCTGTGCCCTGCCCCCACTCCACCTCGACCTTTTTTCTTTATTCTTTAGTAATAAAGTTCTAGCTGGGAGCATGGTTACAAACAGTGCCTCCCAGAGAGGTGTGGCTTTGGGATAAGTTTCTGTCTAATTGGATTTGTGTCTGTCCTACATCCTGAGTTTAGGATGAGGGGGCACATGTCCCCTGCCCCCTTTTTATGATTCCATTGGTGGTGGGACCCACAATTGGCACTATGGAAATAAAGGTAGATTCTTTGGGCTGCATATGGCAAAACCACCCTGCCAGGCCTGGAATGCCTGCCTTTAAACTGTTAGATGAGAGGGGAATAATTATCTAAGATGATTAAAGTACTGTTATTGTGTGTTTCTTTGTTGTAGTAGGTTAGTCTGTGTGTGTGTGCAGAAGGCATATCATTGGTTGGTTACTATAATTTCTCTGTCATCTTATTGTTACAGACTAATCTGAGGACATGATGAGGGTATTGATTAATATAATGCAAATACATGTTGTAAAACATTCTGCAGATAATGTCAGTGAGTTCAGTGTCCCCTGAATCTCATTCGTGTGCTCTGTGTTAATAACTTGGCCTCAAGGAGAATCACAGAGCTTCTTACTATTATTTTAGTTCACACAAAGCCAAAGGTGGGTGCACTGATGAGCAGGGAATACAATACAAACGGGGTATTTGGGACTCGGTCCTGCTGGGGACTTATGGGAGGTTGTATATGACACACTTCAGAATTGTCCCACTGGAAAGGGGGAGACGTTGGATGTTTACCCACCAAATCCCCTCTGTCATTGATTGAGGATAATCCGGGGGGTATCTGACTAGCATTTCCAGTTGTCCTGTCCCCACTGTCAACCATCCCCACTACCATCCTAAGTAGGCCAAACTGGCTCCTGTATCTAGAGAAAGCTCCCACTAAGACAGAGTCACCAGAGCTTGCAAAAATAGGTGTAAACAGGCAAGGGTGTAGGGGTTACTGGTGGGCCCCCATGCAAGGCTGCTTTGGGTGTCAAGTGGGAAACTGCAAACACCCTCAGGATATGAAGGCCAGGTAGGTTCCTGTCTTAGTTTGCTGGGCTACCGTAACAAAGTACAACAGATGGTGGCTTAAAACAATAGAGACGCTTGTCTCACAGTTCTGGAGGCTAGAAGTCCAAAATTACGGTGCTGGAAAGGCTATGCTTCCTCCAAAGCCTATAGAGAAAAATCTGTCCCCTTACCTGTCCTGACCTCAGCCAGTGGCTTACCGGCATTCCATTGCCTTCTCTGCCTCAGTGGTCAAGTGGTGCTCTCTTCTCTGTACTTCTTTGTGTCTAAATTTCCTCTTCTTATATGGACAATAGGCACATTGGATTAAGGGCCAACCCTGTCCACTCTGACCTGGTTTAACTTACCTACATCCATCTGCAATGTCCCTATGCCAAAATAAACTCATATACTGAGGTATTGGGGATTAAGGGTTCAACATACCCTTTTCGGAGGATGCAATTCAGCCCAAAACAGCTTCAGAGGAATATATGTGCAGTATTGCTATTAATACTAATTATAGCCAAATTTATCTTCCTAAGAAATAAAAAGTGAACATCTTGAATAAAAAGACAAAATAATTCTGTAATATACCAACAAGCAATACTGACTCTCCCACCATTGCACCTTTGTTAAGCACAGAAATCACAGCAATACAAGGGTTTCTTTATCAGCCATCGTAGAGCCTGCATTCTGGAACCATGGCTACCCCAGCCCAGGAGCGTTTGCCAAAGCACTTGGTCACATTCCCTTTTGAGTACTTTGTGCCCAGCCTTTGGTAGGAACTATGAATTATTTATCAAATGAATGAATGCCTCCATGCTGCATCTCACTCTCTTGCAATACTCTGCAAGTTCCTGTTTTTTATTCATTTAAGTGATCGCACTGTCATTACCTAAAACATATTTGTCTCTTCCTTTTCAAGTGCTGGCATCTAATCCCAAACTGATTTATGCAGAAATATACTTCTGTGTATTCTCTGAATCATGGCGTATGTAATTATAAGGCTTTGGGTTTTTCAACCCTTGGGAATGATTGATTTTTCTGGCCGTTTCCATCTGAGTTGGTTTTAGCCTGATCCATGATGTAAACAGACTGGGCCCCGGCAGCATATTAGTCCAGCAGCAACCCCCCCACCCCGCCACTCCCCAGGGCTGCGTAATTCCTTCAGTCCAAAGACCCAAACAAGTCGCTGGTGTTTTCTCCACTAAATCACTTAGCAAAAGGTCACACAGAAAGCAGAGCAAGGTTAAATGATGTTTATGATGGAGGAAATGCAGTCGGATCCACTCATGTGTAACTCTAATTTGCAGCCATGACAGGTTTAATGAAGGGGCAGTTTGCCAGCCCGTGACATAGAATAGCCCGAGCTGAGACAGTCCTGGGGTACCACTGACAATGCCCTTTGTGGGGGGATGCATGGAGAGTGACGCTGCTGGAGGCTGGGCCTTAGCTCAGAGAAAGGAGGAATTGCTTAGCCAGCTGGCAATAAAAAGCACCTGATAGCAGGAGGTATGGGGCAGGGGGGTGGCCGTGAATGCAGGACAGAGTGAATAGATTAATGAGTTGCATTTTCTCCTCTTTTCTATGAGTGCTATTCATTACCTCATATTAGGCTCTTGAAAAATGGAATTTTACTTAGATAAAATATAATTATAAGGCCTTCCTTGGTTCTTTTTACAATTTCAAACATATCTCTTCATTTTAGCTCTGCAAAATGTACTGATTTGGGGATTTTATTATTCCTGAGTCTTTTTTTCTGAATATATGCACTCAAGTTTGTAATTTATGGAGACAGACTCGCTTAATATGATCTTATCCACTGTGTTTCCTTAAAATTATCCGAAAACAGTTAGAGAAAACACTTCCCCATATATGCATTTATATATTCTCATACATATAATATATATAAGGTTTTCCTTTTTAACATTGTGGTCCATTTATAAATGCAAAGATATCTCCTCCTCGGACATTCAGAGGCAAAGCTAATGGACATATTGTTAGAGCACAACTTATCCCAGTCTCATCCAAACAAAGGAAAGCTGCCATAAAACACCTCCACATGTTCTTTGTAGATTTGTTTTGGAATTTCTATTTTGTCATTGGTCATTCTCCTTTCCCTCTCTGGAAGGAATTAGGACATCAGAAAACATTCTAAATGCCATGTTTTATGCTTTGCTCTCTATCACTAGATTGTAATCTGCATGAGGGCACAGACAGGCTCTTGCTTATCATTGGATTGTTTTCATTCCAGTGACAAAGAAAGCAGCACTTATGGAGCACCACCGCAAGGACTGATTGTGTTCCTGAGTAACAGGCAGCGGTGCCAGCCTGGCAGACTTCCACGGGGATGTCATTGCTATGTGACACTCCTGCTAGATTCAGGACCACTGTCAGCTGCCTTGGACTCAAGGATCCGACGGTTTTGCTTAACTGCCCTTTGACGACATGCGGTCTGGGAATCTTCCACCCAGCCGTCTCTTGCTGTCTTCACTCAGAGTCAGACTCACATCGTCTTCTGGAGATGCTCCACTTCTCCAGCTCGCGCTCTCATTCTTTCCACACAGGTGCTTCTACTGAGAAGCTCTTACCTCCCTGAGTCCTGCTTTGGCACCCGCTTCTTGGAAGCCCTGTATTAACGTGTCAGCCATGAAGGCACTTAAGGTTTCCACTCTCCGGAGCTTTTATTTTAGTGGGAAGAGAAGAAATAAATACAGAAAGAAAGAAAAAAGGAAGGAAAGAAGGAAAGAAAAAGGGAGGAAGTGAAGGAGAAAGATTTCAAGCACCGATGTGTGCTACTAAGAAAAGCTAATAGCGTAAAGGAAGTATTGGGGGCAGGCAGGCTGTTTTAGAAAAGCTGGAGAAGAACCCTCTGAGGAGATTGACACTGAATTCTGATCTGGTATAGAAAATGACATCATAATGGGGGCAAAAAAAAAAAACAGTCAATGCACCAATCTTGAAGTGGGAATGCTTTTATGAGGCACAGAATAAAGTCAGGTGGTATTAAAGAAAAGGATAGCTGTACTTCCCGCAGGTAAGTCTCTTAAGTTCCTTCTTCCTTTCCCATCCTTCCCTTCCTTTCTTCTTTCTTTCCCTCTTTGTTTTTCTTTTAATTAAAAAAAAAATTTATTGAGGTCCTGTCTTTAGTCTGGGCCTTCCAGGAGGCACTTTCTCATTTAATTTTGACAACAATCCTGTAAGTTCCACATAACTGCCTTCAGTATAGCAGACAAGGAAGCCGAGGTAGGACGTGAAGGACTTATGCAGATGGTATTATACAGATAGCAATGAAGCAAGGGCTAGATAATAATTGTTATTTAGGAAATCTTTAGGAAGCCCATGCCACTAGTATATTTAATTCTCACATTAATAGGAACGTATACAGGTGGGTAGAAACTGGGCTCAGATAAGTTCCTTGACCAGGATCAAGGTGGCAAGTGCCAGAGCTCTGTTTAAAAAACCGCGGCTGCCCCACCACAAAACGCATGCTGCTTTCCATTACCATGTTTGGGTCAAATCCCATGAGTTCAAATGCATGACACAAAAGGACTAGGCAAATTTGTTTAATCCACACTGATGATTTTTTAAAAATCCATACTTGTGGTTTAAGCTCAAAAAATTGTAGAGCTATGAGAAAAAAGAACAACATTCAACTGTTATGAGTAATAATAGATGTCATAAGACAATGGAATAACTTTAAAGTTTTGAGAAGAGAGAACTGTCATTATGATTCAAGAGTAAGGGCAAAATAAAGACATTCAGTTATACAAAGACTGAGACAGTTTGGTATTCACAGACCTACACTTATAGAAACTAGTGAAGGATGCATTTCAGCATGAAAAAAATGAATAAATAAATAAAGCCAGAGGTAAGTTCTGGAATAGCAGAGGCGATGGTGTTCTAATTACTATTGCTGCATAACAAATTGCTCAGTGGCTTAAAACAGCCATTTCATCATGCTTATGGATTCTAGGAGTCAGGAGTTTGGATGGGACACAGCAGGGGTGGCTTGCCTCCTCTCTGTGATATCTGGGGCCTTGGGAGGGAAGACTCAACAGCTGGGGACTGGAAACATCTGGAGGCTTCGATCACACTTGGTGCCTGGGCTGGGATGAATCAAAGGGGAGGCGCCTGACCAGCAGACCCTCATGGGGCCTCTCCATGTAGTTTAGTTTCCACTCAGCAAGGTGGCCTCAGGTGGCTCAGAGCTTCACCTGCAGCTGTTCCAAGAGGGAAGCCTCATTGCCATTTATGACCAAGTCTCAGAAGTTATACAGCATCTCTTCCCCCATACTTTGTTGGTCAACAGGCACAAGCTTGATGGAAGGAATGTCAAAGATTTGGGAGGCCTGTTTAAGATGAGAAAAACTTTAGGAACATAAATAATTTGGGTGAGTAATTCAGCAGTATCTCATAAGACTTCAGATGTATGTACTCTTGGACCCAGCAATTCCATTTCTAATCCTTCACTTAAGAAAGGCCAATGAAGTTCAGGGTTTCTCTCTCAACTGGAAAGGCACATGGTGAACATGGCAACGTCTACTAGCTTTCCCTCCAGGCTTCTTGTTTCATGAAGCTCTACTGGGGATTCATTTCTTCATCTCTAAAGATCTCCGGCTGCATGGGTTCTCTTGGCTCTAAAGCCTCTCCAAGTACTTGGGTGGGTCAGCTCTCCTGACCCAAGGTTTCTTAACTGCAGCCTTTAGTCTCCAAGGTTCCACGTCTGAGGTTCCCTTTCTTTCATTTTCTCTTTCTTTCTTTCTTGTTTCTTTCTTTCCTTCCTTCCTTCCTTCTTCCTTCCTTCCTTCCTTCCTTCCTTCCTTCCTTCCTTCCTTCCTTCCTTCCTTCCTTCCTTCCTTCCTTTCTTTCTTTCTTTCTTTCTCTCTCTCTCCCTCTCTCTCTTCCCCCCCTTTCTCCCTCTCTCCCTCCCTTCCTTCTTTTACTCCCTCCCTACCTCCATCCCTCCCTTCTTTCTTCCTTCTTTCTCGTTCATGTGTAGGATTAGAGAGATGCATTTAACAGAGCTTTTCTAAGAATTAAACATGATGGCTAGGCCCCCGGTCAGGGCAAGCTTTGTGATAAACTCGTGTTTAATGTGAAGCTGTCCCTTAGTACCCTGTGCTGTCTCTTGTCTTTGAGATCGGTGGGAAGCCCAGCTGCACTTCAGCTCAAGCCCAGTGCTGGGATGCTTGAATGGTATCATGGTAAAAACTATACCATAATAATAATGCTCTGCTCCTGGCCTAGGCTCTTCCCTGTGCAGGGGTGGGGAAGCCAGGAAGGGGAACCAAGCAGTGTACAGGACGAGGTAAAGAGTACCTGCCCGTTCCCATGCCCTGCAGCTTCCCTGCAGAGGGCTTTTCCCGTATGGGGGACCCTGACTGGCTGGGAATACAGCGTGGACATGAGAAAACCCTGATTTCAAATCTGTGCTCTGCAGGGGAGGGGTGGGTGTGGGGGAGGTTAGCGGCTATTTTGATTTTTTAAAAAGGACAGGATTTAGGCAAGTTAACCTCTATTTCTTCAAGTCTAAGATTGGAAAATAGCAGCTAAGCCACAGACATGTTGAGAGGATTCAATAAGGAAATGCAGATCTAACATCAGGAAAAGGCCTGGCAGAAGGAAGGCATTTAATCGAAAAGAGCAGTTGCTTTCATGCTTGTTCCCTGGGCTTTCAGAGACCAATAAAACTCCAGAACCCTTCAGCACTTCATTTCACACCTGTGTAATATCATTTAGACACAGACCCTGTCAGAGACCCTGCAGGAAGCAACTGCACACCCGGGGGTCACGGGACGAGGGACTGTGAAGGGACCAGGAAGAAAGCAGTGGGCAGGGATGGGGCAGGCAGCAGAGTGGAGAGCCCCGACAAGCACAGCGGGGCTTTGCCAGCCCTGGCCCACTGGCAGGGGCCGGCGTCATTACCGGCACCATCATCAGAGCAGGGAGGGCACAGCAAATGGCCGGGATGACCTGACAGCACCTGAAGCCAAGGGAAAGGTTGTCCAGGGGTGGAGGCCTAGAGGTGCATTTATGTGGGGGGAGGTGGACACACCCGAGCTCACACTCCTCTCCTACCCTGTCTCCTTCCGATGCCTCGCATGCACCAAATCACCCCCAGAAGCCAGAAGGACGATGGTCCCAACACCCCACTGCCCTGCCATCTTTCCACTCGTGAGATGGCTATAAAGCACAGCTTCAAGACCGAACCTGAAAGACTCTGGTGAAAATTAAATAAAAAGCTTTGCAAACTCTAAGACATCCCACAAAAATAAAACATTCCCCGCACTTCCCCTAGCAGACAGTCCCTTTGCAGGGTAAGGTAGGCTATCCCTTTATTACAATAACTAAGATTACTTGCCAAATTCTGGACTCATTCTTCAATTAACACAGCATACCATGCTCTTTGATTATTTTTGTCTATTGCAAAGTGACCCCCCCTTCAAAAGTCTAGCTTTAAACACTCTCTCCTTGGAAAACTTTCATAATGCTCCCATTTTGGGTTATTATTTCCCTTCTCAAGTTTTCATAAACTGTGGTTTTATAAAATGCTGTAATTTCATCCCATAAGATTAATACTTAAGGCATTTATTTCATTCCATTTCTAATTATTTTTGGTTTATTTATATGCCTATCACTCAACTACATTATAATACTGCTCAGGAAAATGCAAGTCACACTGTCACCTCAAAGGCAGATGTGAAGCCCTTTCCAACCTTCCATACCTCTCCATTTTTCAGTAAGGAAGGAAATCTTCGATGTGGGAATGTGAAATCAAACGTTGAGAGAGTACAAGCAAAGCAAGGGATGATCTGTTTCTAGAAGACGTGAAAGGGGGAAAGTTTCTTCCTACACGGTGTTCATTGCCTTTCTTTCCTTGGTGCACGGTGGAAATTAAGAAAAGCCCGTGATCCCTTCAGCTGAGTCTCCCCTTCACCTGTGCACACGGCCTGACCAATGGCACAAGGCCCAGGGAAAGAAAGCAGGGAGAAGACATGATCTGACTGGCTGTGCTCCAGGCATCAGAGGTGGGAAGAAAACAAGAGTTCATAGATTTCTACACAGTGCAGAGGGGCTTGCTCGGCAGGACTATGAAGGACTCTGGGCAGCAGTATGCTGGAGTTGTGGCAGTTTGAAGCTGGTTAAGTACCCCAGAAAAAGCCATGTTCTTTTAATCCTCTCCTGTGGGTGCAGACATATTGTAGGTGGGACCTTTTCATGAGGTTATTTCAGTTGCAATGTGACCCACCTCATTCCAGATGGGTCTTAATCCTTTTACTGGAGTCTTTAATAAGAGAGTAAAACACATACACAGGTTAGAGATGCAAAATTAAGAGAAGCTTTCAGAGAAGAGCCCCAGAGAAATTAAAAGAGGGAGCCGCTGAAGCCAGAAGCTGGAAACCATGAGACCCGGGAAAGAAGGACCTGCAGATGTTGCCATGTGGCTTGCTATCTGACAGAGGAGCCCAAGCTCATCAGTCTTCAGAGAAGTTATCGTCCTGTTGATGACATAATTGGGGCATTCTCATGGCCTTAGAATTGTAAACTTGTAAGCTAATAAATTCTCAATATATCATTTCTGGCATATTGCATTCTGCAGCTTTACCAAACCAAAGAGCAGTATTGCAGTAGTATTGTGGCAGTATTGCAACAGTATTGTGGCAGTATTATAGGAGAACAGTGTTTGTGTAACAGGAACTGAGTGTGCACTTGTTTAGAGAATCTTTTGTCCCACCACTCATCAAACAGTTATATACCATTAGCTATTGAGAATTGTACATGGTTTTGAGATACAAAACCAAGCCATGTCCAACTTGAAACTGTGAATTCAAGATGTTTAATGTAGATGGAGAGAGACATAGAAACAGGTATGGTTTTGTGACACACACACATACACACGCACAGCTGTGATCCCAGCTCTGTGTGCTGAGACAGTCTATAAACAATAACACCCAGGCAGCCATGAGCACACCTAACACATGTGTCTGGGTTTTAAATTGATTCTCCAATAAAATGAACCAGGGTTCCTTGGATAAATGGCTGGCTCCAAGGGTAGCACAGGTGAGCCTGGAACATGCTGTGTGCACCATAATGCAGGCAGTGCTCACAAAGTGATGGGGCCACTTGTGATGGGACAGTGTGAGCACAAAATAAGTAATGATACAAATTGATTAGTACCTGCAGAATAAAACAAATATGTCTGTGAGTTCATTCTAATATAAATAGTTGAATTTATAAATGAGTGGGAAATAAAGAGCAGTTCCTCCTTAAAAAAGAGTTCTGGCTGATAAATGTAGAAAAATAATGAAATTAGAAAATTACCATTTAGAAAACACTACCATTTATAATTATTGCAGACAAGAATTAAAGATGAACGCTAAAATTAGAGGGTAAGCAAATGATGAATAAAAGGATATTTGTATAGTATCATGGTATCTTCCCACAAGAATCTGATTAATTGCAAAGGGAAAAACAGTAACTTCACAATTGAGAAATATGGCTGATTCCACTTTAACATGTAAACAAACTGCCGTCACCAGGAAAGAGACGCAATGGCATCACGTGTTGCTGATGTGATGCACCGAGAAGGACACAGCATTTCTGAGGTGCTCCTCCCCAAAATGCACCCCTCATGTTAATCATACAGAAGCATCAGACATACTTAAACTGGTGGCCAGTAGTCTTCAAAAGTTTCAAAACATGAAAAGCAAAGAAAAACGGAGTAACAATCTCAGGTTAAGAGAGACTAAGAATTCATTGTAACTGAGTGCAATGCAGAATCTTCAATTGAATTTTGGGCTTAGAAAGTGATGTTGGTAGGAAATCTGCAAATCTGAATAACAGATGTGTAGATCTGTTATTTGAATTTTATCAGTGACACTTTTCTGGTTCTGACTATTGTAACTCCATTATGTAAGATGCTAACATTTGGGGGAAACTGGGTGAGTGTACCTGGGAACTCTTTTCAGTATTTCAGTAACTTTTTAAAGCCTGAAATTTTATTGAAAAATGTTAAGTTAAAAATGTACATATAAAAAATATATATATATATATAATATTTTTAAACTGTGTTGGAGTAAATGCAGCAATCAAAAATGGATGCAAAATGCCAAGGGATCCAAAGGGGAACATTGTTAAAATTACACTTGAGCAATGCAATAGACCAATTGTCCTAGGACAAGCAGACCTCTGTTGCCCTAGTCTTTTGGTTAATTACCAAAGAGCAAGAAGCAATCACTGGGATGAAGAGGACGTTGGCATTCCAGGTGGACATAAACTAGGAGAGAGGGAACCAAGACGAGAGAGCACAAGGAATGCGTGAGGCCAGGAGGGAAGCTTGGAGCTCAATGTCCATCTTCAGTTGGTGGCCACTTAGCATCTGCCAAGGTCTTAGGGCTGCCCACAATGCAGAGACCAGAGAGGCCCAGGGCCCGTAGAGGGTCTCATTCTCATGGTGTGTATGCGAGGGTGGGGCCAGGGCCGGGGTGGGGCGCTGGAACTAAAATCTGAATGCCAAGAGAATGCCAGCATGCAAAAAAAAAAAAAAAAAAAAAAAAGGTGGCTCGCCAAGGGGAGAACATTCCAGGTCAAAGGGTCAACTAGTGCAAAGTTACTGTGCTGGAGACAGACTTGGCAAATCCTAGGGGCCCAAAGGAGCCCTCCCAAAGGAGGTCGTTGTGGCTGGAAATGAAGAGGCCAGGAGGAGACGGTGTCAGAGAAGTGGTCAGGATCCTTGGTATTTAAGCCTAGAAAATAAATCCACTCCTTTCATCGTATGTTTGGAACAGAGGAATGAGCTGAGACTGATATGCTTTATAATTTAGAAAGCTGCCCTGACTGCTTGGAGAACAGATGGGGCATGGCAGCAGGGAAGAAGGGAGTATGTTAAAAGTTCAATTTTCCTTCAGCGCCTCCGGAAAGAACTGCTTCTGCCAACCCCTTGATTTCAGGTTCGAACCTCAGGTGATTCAATACCTTTCTGATGTTTAACTCACCCAGTTTCTGGTACTTCATTACTTCAGCTCTAGGAAACTCAGTAGTTAATAAGAAGAAAACTGTAGAAATTTTTGGTAGATGTTGTTGGCTTGCATTAGGATGGTAATAGAGATTGAAAAAACAAAGAGATTTAAAATATGTTTTTTTGGTGGACTTGCTTAAGGATTTAATGAGGATGGTTAGGGAAAGAGAGGCCCCATAAGAAAATGACTCTTAGCATTTTCTAAGATGGGGCTTCATGGAAAGGCTTTAATAGAGTATGACATATTCAAAATTGGATTAAAAGCAAAGGTTTTTCTAGACTGCAGGGTTTTCTAAACTTCTGTCATTATTGCATGACCTTTGTAATTTTGTTGCAATCACATGGCCCTCTAGTGTTTATATTTGTACAGACCACGAATGCTTAAATATACTTATACTGTTAATAATTTGCATGGCCTCATTAGTTCTGTTTACATCTGCATGATTTTAAAAAGAAACTTTACTTCAATATGAGAAAATATAAGCCAATCATAATGTTATCTGCCAAAGTTCTAAGACTAATGTCTGACAACATTTTGTAAAAAATTAAATAAGTTCCAGAGACACGTTAACATCAATGGAGAACTTCTCCTTGGTGTAATCAGAAGAACATTTAAAAATACTTTAAAAATAAAAATACCTTTCTTCTGCATAATTCAATGTGTCTTTTAATACCCTACCCATATACCTATCTAGAATTATTGGTTAAGAAACATCAGCTTAAAGGCAGAAAAAATACTTAGGGGTTAATAAAATCCACCAGATAATGGAGTTTTATGCTCTAACTCAATACTCTATCACAGCATTATTTCTGAAATACTTCTGTGGGAGAGTGGGAACAAAAAGCAAATATGGATAATTATCCTTGTTCTCAAATTAATTTTAATAGAAAGCAGCCCTGTGCAAAACAAAATATCCTATTGGTGTGGAACAGTTAATTCTCTAAGCTCCTAACTTGCTCACAGAAAATGAATTAGATTCTGGAATGAATCCAGCTCATTTATTCTTTTACTCAAGATTCATTCCTTGCCTTAGGCTTTTGGTTACTAGTGAAAAATAAATAGAAAACAGTTAAATTCAATGTGAAAGCTAAATAAGGAAGCAGGGAAGGTGCCCTGTAGGTAAATCACCAACAAAATAGATTCTAGCACATTTATTGAAGGCCAACATTGAAGCTCCAGGGAGCAGAAAGGTGAGAATTATTTAGAGAAAAACATAAACCATTTAAAGTTATGATGTGTGCTGGGCCAGACTCTGAGGAATGAAGTTTGAAGCAAAGTTGGTAAACTCAAAATGGGCATTCCTATTCATGACCCTCAATGGAGGCTCAATATTCTCTTATGGGGTTTCCTCTAAAAAACTGCAGATGATGAGCATGGATATAGAAACTCCACATCATTCATTTGACGATATTGCCTTACAAATTATATATATGCAATGGTCCCAGTGAAAGTGTGAGAATTGGATCTGTTCAAAGTTGATGCTATATGTATTATACACTCCTATGCCCATTTCTCCTTGTTTGTGGTTTACATTCTAGCAGTCCATGCCTATCAACTATTGAAAGACAAATAACAGTTGAGTTTGCCGAATACAGCATTTCCTTCAGCACACCAAAATTTTTGCTGCAGCAAGGAAGCTGTATAATTCAGAAAAATGAAAGCTGTTTTGTGGTGATGTCATCAACATGGCAATATAAGACATCCCCTGCAAAAGCATCCCAGAAATTTAGCAAATGAGAGGACAATTTCAGAGAACTTTGGAGTACTGAATGGAAGGATATAGAATGAAAGTTCTTTCCAGAGGATGCTGAATGGAAGAAATAGAAAAATATCAGGTAGAAAAATGCTGTGTCTGACCTGCTGGTCCATTCCAGTTCCTAAGCCATCACCTGGGCATCATAAAGAGGCAGCAGAGCATTGGTCCCTCCCACTGTGGACAGAGACTGTGGACTCACTCACAGCAACGTGTTAGAACTCAACACACATTCAGGCACAGGGACCTAAGTCTACAGAAAATAAAAGCTGCTGAGAACCACTGCAAACCAAAGGACTTCCAGGGAGGGGAAAGGAGAGACCATGATAGAAATAACAGCAAGAACTAATGTGCCCCCACTCAATCCAGTTTTAATTGGCTCGACCACCTAAAGGCAAAATGGACTTTATCGAAGTGACACAACTTTCTGGATTACCCCATCTGGTTCCTCAGGGTGGGGTGTCTTAGTACCTCCCACCTAGAAACCTGAAGCAGAAAAGTACCACAAGAAAAAAAAGTTGAGTGTGTGGGGGGTAATTAAACTTAACTGCTGTAGGACAGGATGGGTCCCAGTGCTGTCAACACTAAGGAAAATGGGGCACTGAGTGAGGGAGAAAATTTAAATTTTGTCCAGATGAGTCTGGAAAAAAATAAACAGAAAAATCAATTTATCAGGAGGAGGGACAGAGGAAAAAAAGCTCTCTCCTGGAGATGAAACAGTTGCACAAAACTGCAACCTTAAATATTGTACCATATGTTCATGACAAGAATCAGATGAAGAAGAGGTGAGAAAATCTGAACAGTTCAACAAGGACTGTTCTAAAGGTCTAGAATAAGCTAGATGAAGCATCAAAAAGAGCCTTAACACAAAGCCAATCAACAATAAAACCCTAGACAAAAGGGAGAAAGGAACCTTCAGAGCTAACTCATGACGATTATCAGATGCCCAGAAATCAGCAAAAAATTACAAGCCATGCTAAGAAACGGGAAGCATGACTCAGTCAAGAGAACAAATTAAAAGTTCAGAGGAAACTTGGAAGTTGGAACAACTAATCAAAGTGGCTCAAAAAATCTCCTAAACCAATTCAAAGAGATTAAGGAAAACATGCATACATAAGGAGACAAAGATATAAAGGAGAGAATTTGTGAGCATGAAGAATTCGAAAGCGTAAAAAGAAGCATAATAGAAATCATGGGGCTGAAAGGCACAACAGTAGAGATTAAAAATACAGTAGAGAAACCACATCTGAATAGCAAAAGAGGTTCTCTGGTGATGACTCTTACACATAATTATAAGTAGGCTTAGCTTATCTTTTGTAGGAATAAGTTTCCTTAGGGTTATTAAATTGGTATCCCTAATGCTTGTGAGACTCTCTTTCTCTAAGCCAGCTCTGTAAATAACCTCACTACCCTCCCACCTAAGTGGGACCTGACTCCCCGGGGTGTGACTCTCCTTAGCAACATGGGACAGGACTCCTGGAGATGAGCCTGACCCTGAGGTCATAGTTTTGAGAAAGTTCTTTTTTTACCAAAATGGGGGAAAGAAATAAAACAAAATAAAGTTTCAGCAGCTAAGAGATATCAAATAGAGTCAAGAGGTCATTCTGGAGGCTATTCTTATGCATATATGTGTATATATATATATATATATATGTATCTTTTGAGTTTCTAATGTATTAGAAAAGCTAGAAGGAACTATTGGAAACTGTAATCCAGGAGCCTTGATTTTGGAAGATGATTGTATAACTATTTAGCTTTTATGGTGTGACCATGTGATTGTGAAAACCTTGTGACTGGCACCCCTTTACCCAGTGTATGGGCAGATAAGTGAGAAAATAAAGACAACGAATAAATAAATAATAGTGGGAATAAGGGGTAAAATACACTAGAGGCATATAACAACAGATTTGAACAGGCAAAAGAAAGAATCAATGAACTACAAGACAGGATAAAAGTTATACAGTATAAAATCAAAGTTATACAGTAAGGAAAATGGATAGAGAAAAGAATAGAGAAAAATGAGCTGTGTCTCAGGGATTTGAATACTACAAAACACACAAACACATACATCATGGTGTCCCAGAAAAAAAAAAGAAGGGAAAGGGGACAGAAAGAATATTTAAGGAAATAATGGCTGAAAATGTCACAAATGTTATCAAAGACATAAATATACATGCCCAAGAAGTGCAAAGTTCTCCAAACAGAATAAATCCTAATAAACCTACTCTGAGAAATATACTAAACAGAATGTCAAATACTAAAGGTAAAGAGAGAATTCTGAAAACAGCAAGAGAAAGGTAATTCATTACATACAAGAGATCCTCAATAAGACTAAATGCCAATTTATCAGAAACTATGGAAGTGAGAAGGCACTGATATGATATATTTAAGGTCCTGACAAAGAAAAACTGCCAGCAAAGAATTCTTCATCTGGAAAGACTGATCTTCAAAAATGAGAGAGAATTTTAAATATTTACAGATAAACAGAAATGGAAAGAGTTCATAAACAAAAGACCTGTCCTATCAGAGTTACTAAAGGCAGTTCTGCAGATTGAAAGGAAAGACAGGAGAGTGTGGCTTGGAGTAGAGGGAAGAAATGAAAATCATGAATAAGGGTAACTAAAAGGGGAAATGCAAAGCCCCAAAATACTGTAGCCTCAGTATACAACTCTACTCTTTAGTTTATATAAGAATCAGAATACAATTGAACAAGAGAAAAGCTGATTTCCTGATACTGGACATGCAAAATAGAAAGTGGGGAAGTGGAATTAAAACAACATAAAGAGGAGAAACAGGGATATGAGAGCAAAGAATGTGTATGCTATTGAAGCTAAGTTGGTATCTTTTCAAATTAGTAGGTTATAGATGTCGGTTGTCTAATATAAACCCCAGGGAGACTACAAAGAAAATATTTTTAAATACACAGAATCAGAAATGAGAAACAGATCAGTTAGATACATCAAAATGGTCAACTATATGGAAAAGGAGGTTTAAGTAAGTACTGCTTTTACAGTAACAACACTGAATGTCAATAGATTAAACTCCTCAATCAAAAGACAAAGGTTGACAGAACTGGTAAAAACGCATGATCCAACTATATGTAGTTTACAAGAGAATCACCACTGACACAAATACACAAATAAGTCTAAAGTGAAAGAATGGAAAAAGATATTCCATGCAAATAGTAACCAAGAAAGAGCTGGAGTAGCTATACTAATATCAGACAAAATAGACTTTAAGTTAAAAGCTTTCATAAGAAACAAAGAAGAGCATTGTATATTCATAAAATGGGTAATTCATCAAGAAGAAATAACAATCATAAATATTTATGCACTTAAATAAAATGTTTCAAAATACATGATGTAGACACTGAAAAAACTAAAGGGAGAAATAGACAACTCTACAATAATAATTAGAGACTTTTATAAGCCACTCTCATCAATTTGATAGAACATTTGGATGGAGTATCAATAAAAAAACAAGAGAATTTGAGTACTACAATAAATGAAGTAGATATAACAAACATACGTACCACCGAACCTCAAAACAGCAGGCTATATGTTCTTTTCAAGTGCACATGGATAATTATCCAGAATAGATAATTTGTTGGGTACAAAACAAGTCTCAATTTAAAAAAAAATCTGGAACCATGCAAAGCATCTTCTCAAGTGAAATGAAGCTGGATATCAATAACAAGTGGAGAACTGGAAAATCCACAAATATTTGGAACTTAGATAACACTTTCTTAAACAATCAGTGGGTCAAAGAAGAAATGGCAAGGGAAATCAGTAAATATCTTGAGACAAACAAAAATGAGAACACAACATATCAAAACTTATGGGCTGCAGCAAAGGCAGTGCTGAGGCAGAAATTTATAGTCTACATGCCTAAACTAAAATGGAAGAAAGGGCTAAAATCAAAGTCCAACTAAACCCTTGGAAGAACTACAAAAAGAACAACAAAACTGACACTAAAGCATGTAGAATGAAAGAAATAGCAAAGATTAGAGCAAAAATAAATGGAATTGAGTTAAAAACAATCGGTAAATTATACTTTCTAATTTTTTACTTTAACTTAGCATAGTTTACTATAGGCTATATGTATATATATTTTTCTAAATGTATTTTTTAAATCAAAAGAGAGAGATTATTAGTATCATTCCACACTATTTGAAAATAAAGTAAAATAAATGACTTCCAAAGCTAAAAAAAAATCAGCAAAAATAACAAAACCAAAAGTTGGTTATTTGAAAAGATCAATAAAACTGATAAATCCTTAGCTATACAGAAAAAAACTGAGAGAGAGAAAGAAAAGAAGCAAATGAAATCAGAAATTGGAGGGAAGCATTACTACTGACCCCACTAAAATAGAAAGGACCCTGAGAGGGTGTTACAACCAACTGATGATAACAAATTAGACAGCCTACACACAATGGGCAAACTCCTAGGAACACAGGAACAACCTAAACTGACCCCAGAAGAAATAAGAGTTCTCAAAAGACTGATTGTGGTAAAGATATTGACTCAGAAGTCACCTGCCCTCACACACACACACACTGAAAAAAGCTCAGGATCAGATGGTTTCACAGGTAAAATCTACCAAGCACTCCCAGAGGAATTAATGGCAGTCCTGTTCAAACTCTTCTCAACATTGGAAAAGGAGGAATCACCAACTCATTGCGAGGCCAATTTCACCCTAATACCAAAGCCAGATATAGATACTACAAGAAAAGAAAATTACAGACCAATTTCTCTTATGAATATAGACAAAAAAAAGATCCTTGACAGAATACTTGCAAATCAAATCCAATGGCACATTAAAGGAATTATACACCATGGATAAGTAGGTTTTATTCCAGGTATGCAAGAGTGGTTAAACATCAGCAAATCAATTAATGTAATGAACTACACCAAAATGAAGGGAAAAAACATATGATCATTTCAACTGTTAGAGAAAAGGCATTTGACAAAATTTTGCACCACATCCTGATGAAAACACGTACTTCATCAACAAGATAAGGGGAATATATGAAAAACTCGCAGCTAGTATCATCCTCAATGGAGAAATACTCACAGCTTTCCCTCTAAGATCTGGAACAAGACAAAGATGCCCACTGTCACCACTGTTATTCAGCATTGTGCTTGAAGTTCTAACAACAGCAATTAGCAAGAAAAATAAATAAAAGGCATTCGAATAGGCATCAGCCTATCTGCTGATGATAAGATTCTATATAGAGAAAGTCCTGAAAAATTGATAACAAAGTTTTTAAAGCTAATAAATGAGTAAAACAAAGAGGTGGGGTACAACATCAACACACAAAAATCAGTAAGTTTTGAAAAATTTGAAAGCAGGGACTTGAACAGATATTTATACACTAATAATGAACGGGCTGAGGAGGAAATCAAGGAAAGAAATTTTATTTACAATAGCAACTAAAAAGAGTCAAATATCTAGGAATAAATTTAACCAAGCATATAAGGATTTATGTAGAAAACTTCAGAACACTGCTACAGGAAATAAAAGAAGTCCTAAATAAATGGAAGTACACTTTGTGTTCATGGATTGGAAGACTAAATATCAATGCTACCCAAAATGATTTACAGATTTAATGCTATCCCAATTAAAATTCTGATACCCTACTTTGAAGAAATTGCAAAGCCAATTATCAGGTTTTTTTGAAGGGTATGGGATCCAAAATGGCCAAAACATCCTGAAAAAAGAAGTATGAAGTTGGAGGACTCACACCTCCTGACTTTAAACTGTAGTACAAAGCTCTATTTGTTTTAACAACATCGTTTTGGAATAACAATATTGACCAATGGAATGGAATTTAGATTTCAGAAAAAGACTCTCACACTATGGCTAGCTGATATTTGATAAGGCTGCCAAATCAATTGGGAAAAAATCACCCCTTTTTCAACAAATGGTGCTGGGAGAAGTGGGTATCCATATGCAAAAAAATGAAAGAGAACCCCTATCTCACACCAGACACGAAAGTTAACTCAAAATGGATCAAACACCTAAATATACGAGCCAAGAATTTAAAATTCCTAGAAGAAAATGGGGGGGGGGGGGAAGCATCTTCAGGATGTTGTGTTAGGCAATGGTTTCTTGGATTTACTACCTAAAGCACCAGCAATGAAAGAAAAACTAGATACATGGGACCTCCTCAAAATTAAAAATTTGGGGGCATCAAAGAACTTTGTCATGAAATGGAAAAGACAACCTATTCAAAGGGAGAAAATATTTGGAAAACACCTCTCTTATAAGGGGTTAATATCTAGGATTTATACAGAAATCCTACAAATGAACAATAAAAAGTGAAACAACTCAATTTTTACAATGTGCAAAAGATGTAAATAGGCATTTCTCTAAAGAGGATATACAAATGGCTCAACAGCACATGAAAAGATGCTCAACATCATTAACTATTAGGGAAATACAAATAAAAAACACAATAACATACAACTTCACGCCCAATAGAATGGCTACTAATTTAAAACAAACAGAAAACTGCAAGTGTTGGAGAGGATGTGGAGAAATTGGAACACTCATTCATTGCTGGTGGGAATGTAAAAGAGTGCAGCTGCTGTGAAAGACAGGAAGCTAAATATGGAATTACAATATGACCCAGGAATTCCACTAAGTAAATACCCAGAAAATTTGAAAGTAGGGACTTGAACAGATACTTTGTACCCGGATGTACATAGCATTATTCACAACTGCCAAGAGATGGAGGTAACTCAAGTGTCCATCAATTGATGAATGGGTGAGCAAAATGTGGTATATGCATTAAGATAGAATATTATACATCTGTGAAAAGGGATGATGTCTTTCCTGATGTATGCAACAGCATGATGACCCTTGAGTACGTTATTCTGAGTGAAATAAGCCTACACTAAAGGTCAAATATTGTATGATCTCATGGTTAGAAAATAATTATAATAAGAAAAACTCATAGTGTTAAAACCTAGTACATAGATAACCAGGGGCTGTGTTGGGTATAGAGAATGGGGAGTGATGCTTAATTTGTACAGAATTCCTCATCAGGCTGATTGTAAAGATTTTGGACTGGATGATGGTGATGGCAGCACACTGTTGTGTAATTAGCAGTTTATAATTAACACGTTATTAAGTATTTAACAGCACTGAATTATATATGTGACTGTGGTTGAAAGGGGAAGTATGGGCTTTACATGTTGCTAGAATGAAAGGTAGGAGATAAAACATGGGACAGTATAACACAGTGGAACCTGTTATGGACAATGGACTGAGTTTAATAGTACAAGTATAAGAATGGTCTGCCATGAATTATAACAAATGCATGACACTGATACAAGGTGTTAATAAGGTGGTATATAGGAAGAAATACCCTTAATGCAAATTATGGAGTATAGTTAGTGGTACCATTTTAGTATTCTTTCATGAATTCTAACAAAGGTACCACAGTAATGCAAAGTGTCAACAATACGAGGTTGTATGGGAGGACTGTATTTTTTACAGGACTTTTCAGTAAACCTACAACTTCACAAATTAAATAGTAATGATGTTGTCAAAAGACAAATTCTAATTTAAAATAAAAGCAGCTTTGAGCATCAGGGATGGCAAATGATTTACTAGGCATAATAAGGAAGTTAGCTTGAGTCCTATTGATTGGATAATGGTTTGTCCATCGTACAGGGGCAGATGAGCTTTATTTGTAATGAGCTAGACTCTCTGGGTTGGCTGTCTTGGTGGGGATTTCAAATTTCAAAAGATATGAAGAGGAAACTAAAGAGGAATTTCAGAGAGGAAGGAGGGCATGGGATATTTTTTTCTTTTGGCTTGGAGGGGTCCCCAGGGCTTCCTATAATTTTGTTACATCTTATTATAGTGTGTCCTGCTGTGTCCCATCTGTGAATAGGCCCAGTCGTTCCCCTCAGACGTTCTGTTGACTGCCTCTCCTGAAGTCCCATCTCCTTCAAAATCCAGTTAAAATAGTATGTTCCCTGGAAACTATTCCCAAATCCTTCTAAATGTAGTGTTTTCCACTTTTAGCTCTTGCCCTAGATGGCTGTATTAGATTCTCTTGAAAAGAGGACTGGCAATTAATACACTGAGCAAAATCTCCCAGGGATTCTTATCACCTGGTCTGAGAATTTGGAGAACCAGTTTTCTCGTCAGAATCCATTGTCCTGTACTTTTTTTTTTTGTGGGTTTATCTTTTGTGATTCTCATCGTGTTGTGCAGCATTATATATTTACAGAGCTGCCTCTCTTGGACTGTGAACCTACTGATGATTATTAGCATGTTTGATTTGTCTCTTATTTGCATTCCTGGGACCTGCGAAGTCTAGGGGAATGGCAGTCATCCGACAATGGCACAAAGTGGACAGTGCAGGCCAGCGGCTCTATTATTTGAATGTTGAATATTATTGTATTACTTCATTCAACAAATATTTGTTATGTTTCTGCCATTTCCCAAGATATTATTAAGAATTGGAGACAAAGACATCAATAAGACATATTCCTTACCTTCAATAAGCATATTGAATCGAGTGAAACAAACTTATACTGGTGAATAAATTATGACTTTGCAACACATAAGACAGGAAATATCTATTATTTATTAGTGCACGGCAGATAAGGGGAGATTCCCTAGAAAACCTGTTTGGGGATTAATTGGCGCTCATTAGGGGAATCATGTGAGGAGAGGCATGCATGTGTAAAGCATGCATGAAACAGCAGGATGTTTTCAATGGCATACCCATTTTGGTGATGATAATTTTTTTTATGAGAAAATAAGAGATTGCTCATGTTTATATGCAATTGGAAGATGAAGTATTGTCTTCCAAAGCCTAGCTTAAATACCACCTATAATAATTTCTCCATGATATATGTCACGAACACAGGTAATTTCCTTCCCCATTCCATATTCAGACATTCCATCAAAGCCCCACAGTACTCTGTGTTTCCTCCTAAAACTATTAGAACCTGGACGAATGTATAGGAGTCTAATGGTAGTAAAAGAGCTAAGGAACAGTGTATGTTAGGGAAGCAACAGGAGCAAACGAAAGAGAGGAGGACACAAAATATAGTCTGTCAGAGATGTTGTGAAACATAGTTAAGAACAAAATCTTCTCCTGTCCCAGAAAACCTCGCCACAAAGGGGAAAAGAGAAAGAAAACCAATTTAATGACTGAATAAACATTAAAGCGGAATGTGACGCATCCCAGGCAGTCCTCAAAGAGATTGCAGAGACAGAAAGTGAGCTCTCCCTTTTTATGTGACTAAATGGATGCAACCCATTCTCAGCATATTGCAAGAGGTTCTCCAGATATTTCGGAGTTCAGCATTACAATTTATTTTCGACAGATTGCAACACGTTCTCCAGATATTTGGAGATAGGGTTACAGTTTGGAGCCAGGAACCCCTTGGAAGTCATGCTAATCTCTTCCCAGGAAACTGGGAGGTAGGGGTAATATCTAACTTGATTATGTTTCAAGGAAATGGTTTCTTTCCTTGAGCAGACATTCTTCAGTCCTGAAATTTGCAAGAGGCTTCTCTAAACTATAAAGATTTACATACATTTCAAAGGGGACAGAGAAGAAACTCTTAACTTTTCCAAAGTGAATGAAAAGAGACAGGAAAGAGGAGGAGGTCTTTTGTCTTACATTTGTCACGAAGAATTAAGCCCTTTATTATTATTTTAAATTTGTATTACTCTTACACAGGTTGTCCCTTCCCTTTTCTCTCCTTATTTTTCATTCAACAGAAAGGAAGAAAAATTGCACAGTTCATTGACTTGAATGTAAAACATAACTAATACCAAAATTTTAGGACATATCAATAAAAATCTGAGTTTGGTCTAGTACTATCACACATTAGTCCAGTTATCCCTTGTTGCCTATGATTTGAAATATACCACGCTGCAAGTTTTATATTTTTTACTAATTCTGCCAACTTTTTCCTGATTCTGCAAAATAGGAATTGTTAACTGAATTTACTGAACAGCAGACTCTTCCTCAGAGAAGTTCAGGGACTTATGAAAAGGCACACAGCTAATAAATTGCAATTTTTATACACGTCTCCACCAGCCTGGCTTATAGCAGTAGGTTTTCTGCCCAATGCGCATAACAACCAACCCATGACACTGGGACTTCAAGGGCAGAAAGAGTTTATTGCTAGGCACGGAGCAGAAGATCAGATGGCCTATGGGCCGAAAAATCTCTCTTCTTGAGCTGTAGTGATTCTCATAGTTTTATGGTATCAAAAGATGGGCAGATTTTAGGAAAGTGAGCACAATGGCTCAAGATGGTGAGGTCTGATATGATCTAATTATTTATCATGTGCAGACTGATTGCATACTTAGTCACAAAAAGTATATAAGAAAATGGTGGCCATCATAGGATGATGGGCATGATTTTTTAGTATTATAATGAGATATTGGTCACTGATAGGTTAAAGTTTAAGCTACTACGCATGTGAGGATAGCCTATTTTGGTTAGATCCAGCTTCATTTATCAAGATAGCTTTGGGGTTGGGTGAATTAGTTCTGGGCAGACTCAAGGCCCTTCATTAATAAATATTAGGGGCTGTCATAAGACTCTAAAGTTGAGAAGCTGTATAAAAGGAGTACAAGTGAGGGTCAATTACAAGGTTTTTACAATCACAAGGGCATATGATAAAGGCCATACAATCATTATCAGAGATCAAGGCAGCTAGTTTACAGTTTAAAGATTTCAGGTATCTCCCTCCGTTTAATATACCAGAAAGTAAGCAGAAATACCTATATAATGATCCAGTAATCATAATCATCCCCTAAATCTTAACTTCTCAGTTACAAAAGCTTACAAACTTTTCATTTATACCACTCTGAGCACCCAAAAACCATTTTATGCTTGTGTTCTGTTATATTATTTCATTTCATGTTATTTCATTTTCTTTTGAGTCATTAGAAGATGGTTTTTACAGATTATTAGCTCTGAATTTTCAAGGGAAAGATGAAATCTCTGAGGCTTCCCAAAGCTGAGAGTTGCCTAAGGTCACCAGGCTGGTACCTCCCACCTCTTCGCAGTCCCCAGCCCCTTTCTTCAGGCTACAGGTCACATAATTAATTCATGATTAAACCCCAAACAAATTCCCTCACATTCCTGACCAACATGGCGGAAGTCTAATGTTAGCATAAACCAGTCTGACCAATCATTTGAAAATCAGTCAACTGTTCAGCAGTAAGCCTGAGAAGGAAGGCTTGAGAATGGTGGCTCAGCAGTTGTGGGCACATCTGTGGAAGGAGGTTTTCTGCAGACATGTCCTTTGCCAAAGACACCCAGTTGATAATATTTTTGTGTCTCCCTTTTCAAACTCATCTCTGAGGCCAAGAGTAATTGTACATTCAGCATTGACGTGAAAATCCATTATCACATTAGAGTGAAAAGCTAAAGTTGTAGCTTTCCATTGCCTGGAAAATAAGATCCAAAGAAACAAGAGAGAATGTCATGTCAGCTCTAAACAGCTCTCCTCCTCCTTAAAGCATCTGTCAGTGTTTAATTTTCAAAGAGCCACATGGTCATGGAAGATGGTACATACAATCACAGCAAGGGAAAGAAACCCAGGAGAAGCAAAGCAAATGCAGGTTAAGGTGAATGGCTATAATGTCAATGAATGAGCCTCTCAGCCAGAGTGACCAGGAGATGCAAGACCCTGCTATTCCTAACCAGACTGGAACCCAACTGTCCCAAGCATGCCACCTTTTGGAAACTATAGAAGTACGCATTGGGGATGCAAAGGTTTACAGCCATTAACAACAACCATGCAGAAACACCTCGTGGCCTTAGGGATATGGCCCTACCTCCTCACTGCCAGTGTCCAGGCAGTTGGGGAGAGGAGCCTCCAGAGTTCTGCATTCTCACCCTCCCTCCCTGAAGACACTCAGAGCCTCCACGCCACAGTGGTCACCGTCCCACTGCAGACCTCATTGCTACTGAGGCCATTAACTCACAAGCCTAGGTCACCCTGCATCCCTTGAGTTCTTACTCCCATGTGGCTCTCTATGTTTTTAAACTGAACTTTCTTCCATTTACCCCCAGCTTACTAACCACTTCCATTCCACCTTTTGTAAGAACAAGCCTTCAGCAAATTCACTTATGTCCTTCAATTCATCCGTCATGTTTTGTTTCCCTTCTTGCTGTAGCTGGAATCTGGGTTACCATGGAGCGTTCTAATTCCCTGCCAATCTTCTCAAAACCGTGACTATGTACTTACTCATCTATACACCTCACACAACTCAAGGAGGTTTCCTCATTATTGCTTCCAAAGCTTTGATTTAACCTCCTCCGTAAAAAGCCCAGGTTTGTCCATCATGGAATCGGACGATACCACACTAATCCTTTGTAAGTAACCTACAAACCCCAACATCCTAATTCCTTGAAGATTTGTGTACCTGACTCATTGTCACTGTTTTTAATGATATAATGGTTGTAATTCTTGGTTAGTTAATATCTACATAGATTATCCTTCCAGGGTTCTTTTTTAAAATCATATTCAGGTATAACTTATACACAGTGAGTGTCCAGCTCTGTAAGTTTTGACAAGTGCAATGTAACTCCAAAACAATCAATTTAAGAAAGACTTCCATTAAACCCCAGCTACCCTTCTCACCCTACATAGCCAATCTTCCCCAACCTCCACCCCTAGAGATCCCTGATCTCTTTCCATCCCTAAAGTTTTGCATTTTCCAGAATGACATAAGAGTGGAACCATATACCATGTGATGTTGGACTTCCAGTTCATATAATGCAGGTGAGATTCTTCAGTGTTGTCCTATATAAGAGTAGTCTGTTACCTTTCATTGCCTAGTAGCATTCCATTGTATGGGTATATCACAGTTTGTTTAGCTTTTAGCTAATTGAAGGATATTTGGGCTGTTTCTGGGTTTGATGATTAGGATTAAAGCTGCTATAAACATTTGGAATACAAGCATTTATCTGAGCATAGATTTTCATTCCTCTAGGGTAAATATTTAGAGTGGGATGGCTAGATTATATGATAAGTGTATGTCTAATTTTATAAGAAACTGCAAAAACTGTTTTCCAAAATAGCAGCACTATTTTGCATTCTGATCAGTAATGTATATGCATCCAGTTGCTTCGCATCCCCACCATCAATGAGTATATTCAGTGTTGATTTTATTTCTTTTTCCAAATAGATGTGAAATTATATCTTAGTGTGATTTTAATTTTAACTAAGAACATTTTCTTATGTGCTCATTTGCCATCCTTACTTCTTCTTTGAAGAAGTATCCAAATATTTTGATAATTTTCTAAAAATTGGGTTGTTTGCCTATTATTACATCTTAAGATTTGTTTATATATTCTGGACACAAGTTCTTTATCACATATATTTTTAAAATAGTCTCTACTAGTCTATGGCTTGAATTTTCATTTAATTAACAAAGGTTTTCATATAATGGATATTTTAAATTATGATAAATTATATGACGCTTTTTTAAGGTCTAAGATGTCTTTGCCTAATCCAAGTTCACAACAATTTTTTCACTATGTTTTCTTGAGACGTTTGTTTTATTTTCTCTTTTTCATTTAGGTTTGTGGTGAAATTTTTAGTTATTTTTTCGTATATGTGCAGGGTATGTGTTGAGGGCCACTGTTTTGAATGTGGATAATCAACTGATCAATCGCAAGTTGTCTCAAAGACTATTTCATTTGTAATTGCCTTTGTACTTTCATTTAAATCAACTGTCCACACATGTGTAGGACAATTTTCTCAATTCTCTTCTATTCTGGAAGATTTTCAGCTAATATTTATTCTAATATTTTCCTGTCCTCTCCTTTTTCTCTTCCTTGGGGTCTTTATGAAGTTGTCCGTGAAGCTTACTGAGGCTACATCTTTTTTTTTTCTAGTCTTTTTTCCTCTGTTTCATTTTGGATATTCCTACCCTCTATTTTCATGTTCATTAGTCTTTACTTCTTCTATATGAAACCTGCTTTTAATCCAATGCAGTGTATTTTCATGTTAAACAGTGTGTTTCTTTTTTGGTCTCTAGAAATTCAAATCTGATCTTTCTCATATCTTTCATATTTTGTAACATGTTCACACTTTCTCTACCTCCTTAAACATATATGATATAATCATACCAACTGTTTTAATATTAACTAATTATATTATCTGCTTATTTCTGGATCTAGTTATGTTGATTAATTTTTCTCCTAATTGTGAGTTCAATTTTCCTGCTTCTTTGCATTTCTGGTCATTCTTTATTGAATGCAAGCATTTTGATTTTTTATATTGTTCAATATTGTTTATGTTTGTTTCTTTTTCTATGCATCTAAGTATATTTGGCTTCAGTGATGATATCTAATCTCCACTGGTTAATAAAAAACAGAATGATATTTTATATCTTGTCATTACCAATAATTTCATAGTCTTTAGAATGGAATTTTCATACTTGCCATCTTTCAACCTTCACTTCCTGTCATTCCAACATATTTTTTGAGTGTCTAATTCCAGCAATTATTTTATCTCCCAGAAAGCTATAGTCTATTGATACCACCCCTTCATTACTGCTTCTCATGTGTTCATGGCTTTACCTTGACCCTTAGTCTATTTAGAGTCTCTATATACTTCATCATTATCATCACTCCTTTAAATAAATTGCAGCTTCTCTACCCCCTCTTTGCCCTTAACTCGCTATGTGAAAGTTCTATTCTAATAAAATGAAAGTTTTGTCAGTTTTCTGTGCCTATGCCCAGATGTGTGAATATGAATGAAGAAAGATAGAGTCAACTTGTGGTTAATTCCATAATCTCTAACCTCAATTTGGCTGTTAGTGCTTCTGTCTCTGAGTCTTGGCAGTAGCCATCCCCTTGGCCTTGTATCCTCTGGGCTTCCTCCTCTCCTTTAGTTTTCTGGTCAGATATAATCTACTGGGAAAGGCCTTTGCTTTTCTATACAAGACTACTCTATACAAGACAGCTGCCCATGCCTGGTCCTTCCTGCTTTACTCTTTCCTTCATCCTGCTTTACTTTTCCTCACGGTTTAGATCATGATATGGCTACATAAATGCATCTACAAGCATACATTAATGTATTTTTATCTCTCCCTCCCCCAAATATAATCTTCCTGAAAACAATATTCTTTATCTTATTTGATTATCTCTAAAGCATCAAATCTTGGACTAAAATCTGAAATAATGTAGGCATTCTATGCAAATTTCTTCTTGTATGAATAAATAAACACATGAATGAATGGGCTGTACTCTCCTTGAGTTCAGAACTTAGCAGGATGGATAGATGCATCATTTTCACAAATTACTATACAAACATTAAACAATTACAATTATAAATAGATTTGCAGAAATAAAAGGTTGGATATCAGTTAAGGCTCTATTTAATGAAATGCCCTGTGTCCCTAAAAGAATTTCCCAAAATAATCTGAACCAGAAATCTTCATATTCCCATCCAATTTACAGATGGCAAATACTTAAAACATATGATCTCTGCTATTTATTGAAATAATCACTAGCTCAAAAACAGAACTTGGGGAGTAAAATTTTTTGACAACAGTAGTACTTTCACTCTTTCCAATCAACTTGTAGAATTCCAGCTGCATCAACTTCTACTCTAAAATTTTGTATATGTTATTCTCTAGAGTCTAAATGTCTTTGTATGAGTCATTCTGTCAAGTTTTCTTCCATCCTATCACTCATGGATTAAGAGACAAAATAAAGAGGGAGTAAGAACAGGAAAAATTAGTTTGATTGTTGGCACAACTAGCAGCACCTGATTAACCAAGACTATGAGTCACATATGAGGACATATATGCCCTTGACTGCATTCTGGGCATGTGTGCTCTCAGAAGTAAAGACTCTAGGTATTTACAATCTACTGCAGAGGAAAAGGAAATTGAAAAATATCATGAAATAGTAAAGAAGACTGTTCACTCTCCATCCCAATCAGAAATAAATTCTTTATCTGCACCCAAAAATGGGACTTTCTCCAGTGGCATCTTTTAGTTTGCAAAGCATGGAACTAGATCAAGTGCTGAGAATGAGGAGAATTGGGGTAAAAAGGGAAAGTGGAAATAGTCATCTCAGAGAATAGAAGAGCAAGATTATGAGAGTAGGGAAATGTATATTCTGGGCAGCTCTGAGAGCATGTTGGAAGTATGAAATCACAAAATTAAAACAAAATCACTTCTTGTCTGCATTGTTTTCTCCAGTGAAGTTGAGCTACTTTGTAATAAACCCATGCAAGGGAGAGTAAGCTTAAGTTGATCTAGAATCAGCGTTCTGTGAAGTTGGAAGAAAAGGGCAATTGAAGTTGTGCATACAAGAGTGACTGCAATAATGAGTTAAGAAAGAAGGCAGGTAAAGACAGGAGAGGGAATGTCAGAGTGCTTCTAGACCTAAAGTGTTTGAGCAAGCAAACTGAAAGGACAGCTATGTCGACATATTTTCAGTATGGATTTGCTTTTGAAAATACTATCCTTTTAAGTAGTTGTAACAATCAAAATGTTATTATGCTTAATAGAAAAGAAGAAAATACTTAGTTCCCATTAAATTGAGCATAGTACTTACATTTAGTTATTTTCTGAATGGGCTGACTGCATCTGAATCCAGTTGATTCTACTGCTGGCTTGGAATCCTGTGGAGCTGATGGCCCAAAGTCTTTCCTCTCAGCACTTAATGTTGGTAGAGCCTAAGGCTAGTTTCCAGTGTGGTCAGACAGGTTTTGTTCAAAATCAGAATAAGATAGAGTTAGAGGAAAGAGTTCCAATCACTAAGATAACTAACTTTATGTCAGGAATGCACACACATACACACACAAGTATGTAAACATGCACATTACATGGTAATTTACACATAGTAGGTGTTCAGAAAGGCTTTGTTGACAAGAAAATGAATTGATGCTATTTCATTTGTCATGGTTAGAGATTTTCTTTGGTTGCTTGCTCAGTATGCTAACTTTGAACTCAATGTTAACAACCATTTGTCTTTCCAGAGAGTGAAGAAATATAGTAGCTGCTATCAACTTTGGTGTTCAGATTTAAAAAATCAAATTAGAAATGCATTTTGAATCTCTGCAGGTTAAAACAAATAACAAAAATATTCTAATCAAAAGCTCAGTGATATTCTATTTAAGCTCACAACTGGCTGTTCTCAAGCTTAGAAATAAAACATCCTAATGGAATAGGTGATATGATATAAGCCTCTTCCTGGGATGCATTACATTTTGCCTCTCAGAGAAGACAGCTGGTGGATAGGAAATGGAGGTATTTCACCAGCATATTTATCAGCTCATAAGCCACCAGTATTTACTTTAAAACCTGCATAAGAACAACCACAGAGAATTGTCGATGAATAGCTCATTGGTATGAAAAAAGGATTGTCAACAATTTCCTAATATTTAAATGAAAGATTATCCTGCAAATAATTACAGGGACAGACTCATCAAAGAATATTTTATCTGCAGGTTTGAAATTTATAATTAAATACTGAAATTTCCTAGTAGACAGGGGAAAAGATTAATTGAAAGAAAACAAGATAAGTTTGTGTGTTAGAAGGATGGAAAAGTCCAGGGGGTATTTGAATATTTTTAATAAAGAACAAGGGAAAATGATTCAGTGACAGTTGCTAGCATTGCTACAATTAAACAAATAATTAAAAAGAAATAAGGTTAGGAAATCTAAGCTTATTGTTATTGTTTTTAACATGCTTCACTATAAACTCAGCTGTGATTGAGGCCAAAGTGCAGGTCTTTGTGTCTACATCACTGATTTCAAATGTCTGTTTATGGAAACTTCACCTGTATAGGATGGTCGATGGTGCTGAAGAAACTGTGCGTTTAACCTTTGGACAATGGCGATGCATCTAAAATCTCTGAACGTTCCTCCAATAAACATGTCTGCTTAGCTTTACTTTACCTACCAATTCCAGTCTTAGATGAGATTGCATCGCCCTATGTATCTATTCATTCATTCGTTCATCTCAAAGCTCCTCTCCCCATTGTGGGAGCAGTGGTATTTGCCATATGCCATGATGAAAATGGGCGGATCTGGTTGCAGTTTTCTTTTGTAGCTGATTATTCGAGCTTTCAGGCCACAGCATCTAGGAACCTTCCACTTATGGAGCCACAGACATGCAGACTTGAAGACAGCATGCGTGGCAGGTGAATCTGAGTAAACTGTATTAGCCCTGTGTCAGGAGGGTTAGGGAATGTTCCAGTCCTGACCTGACACACAGTGTACATTTCACAAGTATGTTAAGATATTTAATTATAATGATTTTTGAACCCTTCCCATTAGTCCTGTCCCCCGCCATGTGGTCCTTTCGTGATGGAGGGAGAGGATGATGAGGAGTGGGGTGGGAAGAGGCAAACCTGACTTAGGGAAGGAGCTCACTGCTTCCCTTTCACTGGGAGGCCTCATGCTGTCATTTGAGAAATCAAATAAGTCATCTTGAGTCTTTGTGACTAACCTCAAAAGTTTGATTTTCAACTTAAATGCTGTTTTCCACACAGGGAAAAGAGTAGCTACTTTTTACATTTCTGACCACATTCTTTTTTATTGTTGCATGTAATTGGGTCTAAGTCTACAGATCTGTTGGATTAATGAGGAATTCTTAGTCAAGAAAAAGTATAAATAAATAAATAAAGGGACAAAAGTAGCCAGAATTGAGGTTTGTCATTTAGCAAATGTTCCTTATGGAAGGCTCTTCCGCCATACGAGAGGAGAAGATCCTGAGATGGGGATAATGTTTTGCAAATATGAAACACATCATTTTAATTTACTCCTAAGGTGTGCTCCTTTGCAACTTTCTATTTCTTAAGCCAAGCTCTGAGGTTTATTACTCCTGGGAAAGAAAATCTAATGATATTTCCTAGAACAAAGAGGTCATTGAGAAGCTTTGGTTCTGAAGTTGGTTTTCTTAACTTACTACAAATGGCAACATTCGTAAAAGCTAGTCATGCTAGGATAGGAAAGGATTTTCTAAATTCCTCCAGCTCAGAGTTTTCACACTGCAGATTGTGATCCATTAGAGTGGGTCACAAAATCAATGGAGGGCATTAAGACAAGTTTTCACATGTTTGTTTTTGCTTCATCTTATTTTGTTTGTTGTTTGTCCTTAGCTATGGATTGAAACATGACAGAAGAGGGTAAAACAGGTTACAAATTGAATGTATTACAGTAAGACTAAATATTGTCTTGGCAAATTTTTGGATGTCTCTTAGGGTGAGAAGCGGATATGCTAGGCAGCTGAAAATCTCAGAGTGGGAGGAATGCAGGACATGATGAGGAAAGGTCCTCCTACCCACTTCTCTATGGGACTGTAGAAGATGTCCAGCAGACAGATGCACAGTCTCCCTTACCTACTTCTTCTATCCTGAGACCAAATCGTATCCAAGTGAATTGGCTTGGTTATACAGAGGGAGCAGAGATGACATTTGTATCCTAACATCGGCATGTGGTGGGTGTCCCAGTAGAGTACGTGGGTGCAGCTGAGACCGATGGGGCCGGCCTCCTTGCTGGAGAACCATGCAGCTGCCACAGCTAGGAGCAAGGGCTGAGTTGGGCCTAGTCAGCATACAGACACGGACGTTTCCCTCCCTACCAGTTTTCAGGACGTTTCCCCCCTTACCCAAGTGGTCCCACGGACAGACATCAGCAGCCCACCCAGAAGAATGCCCAAGGATGGACAAACTTCATTGCTCTCCAGTCCATGGTACAGCCTGCAGAATATAAAACTCTGCTGAAGCAGAGATCAGCAAGGATCCAGGTACCCTGGGTATCAACTCCAACCCTCCTACATTCCCATGAGATTAACTAACTCAAACCCCTCATGCCTCTGTATGCCTCTGGGGTTGGAGGGCTGGCAGGCAAAGCTTTGAATGGCAGCGCTTATAGATGGTACTGTTACCTAAAAGACTGTTCAAATCATCATTTTGGGCTGGGACAGGCAAATGAGACATATACGGGTTTTTGTTTGGTTTTGCTGTTTCTACCCAACAAAGTATGAGCCCCCAAGTGTGATGAGGCAGAAGTAAATAGTGAAAAATATCAAAAGCTTCCACTTTCTTTAGATCTGATTGTAGTGTGGGTGATAAGGAAATTTCTTCTACATTCTAGAGAATAATGATATATAGAGCTAAGTTTTAAAGTTGTATGTCCTACCTGCGTTCACTGCTAATTTTATTTAAATACAAGATCTCTTACTAATATGATTTTCCATCTCAAAAGTCATAGTTATCCATTAAGAACCACATTTCTGCTTCTTCTTCTTCTTGTCTACCCAGAAAAGATGGAATATGAGTGATCTATGAGAGAACATAGATCTATGAAAGAACACACCCAGAGAATTGAAGGTGTTTGGTGGAAATACCAGTTATTTAAGAAAAACCTTGAGAGCCATTCATGATATCCCTTTCTCTTGGGCCATAAACCTGGGTTGTTGAACGTAATTGAAAACAAATTACACAACAGTTATCTCAGAGCTTTAGTCTATTGTCTCGTGTTAGTTATCTATTTCTTCATATGAAATAGCCCTAAACTGTTTAAAGAACATTTATTATTCCATGCAATTTGGAAACACCTTTACAGGGTGGTTTAAAGGCCCCTCAAGGATTTAAGTTAAATTGCTGTCTGGGGCTGCCATCATTTGAAGACTTGACTTTGGGACTTCTGTCCAATATGGGGCCCTCGTATGGATGGAAAGAAGGTGCCAACTCTGGTCAGGGGGCCTCGGACACCCCCCCCGACACATACATCAAACTCTCCATAGGGCTGTTTGCATATCCTCAAATGATATTTCACTGCTTCAGATGTCGTGGAAAAAAGTGACCCAAGAGAACAGTGAAGAAAACTCAGTATCTCTTATGTCCTAGGTGATCTCTGCATCCCCAAATGAAAAATCCATAATAAAACCTTTGTCTTCATCCATTTCCAGGGAGGAAGCTGGTCTAAGGCATTAGGTACCAGAAGTGGCCCTAGAATACAGTTCCTGTGGATGGGATTCTGCAGCCCAACCACTCCCTGGTGGGGAAGCTGTGATGACATCACTGTGGTTAGAATGGATGTGGGTATGACAGCCCCCGGCATGGAGAAGCATCCAGAAATGACTACAGATGCATCATCTCACCTGGTAGCTGTGGTACATAAATGGCATGGACACAGTGGCAGTTATAGAATTGGGCAACATCATGGCCTTCAATATTATATTGAATATATTTACTGTTTTAATATTGGTTAAACAGGTCACACCATTCAATTTGAGAGCAAATTTCATAGAGGCTTGCAGAACTGAAAACAAGCATCATAGGAACTCCTGTTGGAGCCCAGCTACTGTAGCCTTCAGCTGCTTCAGCATGGCCTGTATATGCTCTGACATGTCCCCAGTGAACATGTCATGCCTGCCTGCTTCCACGGTCCATTATTTCTCACTAGTTTATACTAAAGCAACTGGTTTAGTGCAAGTATGATCTGAAAGCAACTAGACTCAGATGCATAGGATATGTTGAGTTGTTAATATCCATCTTCATTAATTTTATCCTGAGTGCACAATTAGATGTTCTGGATCCAAGACAACTTTCTTTTTAATTACCTTACAGAAAATAATAAATGTGCCATTTCCAACCCCTCTTGGTCCTGGTTTTAACTCTTAGGGTGATGCAATGAGAACTGATGGGAGTTTTTCCTCCATAACTGGCCACATACCCTATATGTGAGGGACAGGAAAAAAATTATTTTCCCCACTTATAAAGGTGTAGGAGACAGCTGTGCCCTTCCCTTCCTGAAAGGCTCTCCCCCTCTATCCAGCCTTTTTATACAGAGACAAAATCTCTGGGAGCCAAATAGCCCTGAGTGTCTCTGGCTTTACTACCAAGACATATCGCCAAACTCCAAGGTTTCATCCCTCCCCACATGTAAACACCTAGGAAGGTCTAGTCTTCCTGGCATTTTGGGGGTACTACCTGGGTCTCAATCTGGGCTGTCACTATTTGGGGCTCTTGGGGAGAAAAGATAAATTTTAATACCCTTTTTGATCAAGGCAATTAACTAGATAAATCATGGCAGATGGGATTATTCCACTACACAAAGCCTCAGGAAGTTAGGGCTTTTTGCAGGAACAATGAGTAATCCAGGGAAGTTTTAGCTCCCCACAGGGTGTCCCCCGCTGTCTGCCATTCTTTGAAGACTCGTTATCTGATGCAGTTACTACCCAGCACTGCATGGGTAGTGCCTGCCTAGTGGGGGCTTGGAAACACACATATTTTCCTCTCCCCTGTCCCTAAATCTTATTATTTAGAAGCATATTACATAGGGCTCCTAAAAAAGAACAGATTAAAAAAGTAAAACACTGAAAAATTGAGCCCTCGCTGCCCACCCAGGCAACCGACTCCAGAAAGTATCCAGAACCAGGGAGCATTTCTTCCTCCTCTGTTTGCTCTCTGCAGATCCCACTCAGCTTCCTTGGGGTTGCATCCCCAAATGCACAATCCACAATACTGTCTTCTTCTGCTTCCAGAGAGGAAGCTGCTCTAAGGCATTAGGTACCAGAAATGGCCCAAGAATGCAGTTTCTGCAGACGGGATTCTGCAACCCGACCACTCCCTGGCTGGGGAGCTGTGAGGACGCCACAACAGCTGGAATGGATGTGGGCATGACAACCCGTGGTGTGGAGAAGCATCCGGACTACAAGTGAATCACTGTCTCACCTGGTAGCTGTGGTATGTGAATGGCAGGGACAGACTGGCAGTTATGGAAGTGTGCAACATCATGGTCTGAATGGACAGGACCAAGAGGTCAGTTTTTGCCTCAAGTATAGCAAAGGGACATCACCCTCCGAATCCAAACTGCTGGCTCACGGGTGCCCAAGACCTCCTCTTCTTCATCTGGCACATGAGGCAAAGCAGGTGCAGATAGGATGCCACTGAGTTGCATTTTCTCAAAAGTGAACAGGTGAGGAGACCGAAAAATCCCATTGTTAGATTGGGCCCCTGGTCATACCTCCTGTCTAAGGACTGAAAAGTCTGAGCCCCCAAACCAAATCCTGGGGTAGAAACAGACTTTCTGTTTGAGAAACAGTGTGTCCCAGAGATTAGGTCTAAGCCGAAATCTAAATCAAAACAGGCCACGTTCAAGAAAAGTGAAAAGGCTGAAAATATTGTAATAACTCTAGATTTTTGTGAGTTTTCTTTTGTATTTTTTTAAATCTTTTTTTGTTTTGTTTTGTTTTCTTTGTTTTTGTGTGTAACAGACAATGTCAACATCTAAGTGACCTCCAGGAAGGAAAGTAAATTCCTTTCAGCTCCTGGGTTCCGCTTCCCAAAGCTGAAGCTGAGCTGTGGTTCTTTCCCACATGGTTGATCCTGGAGTCCGTGTGCAGAAGTGAGGCCAGCTGGGGTGTCCTCTTTCATAGGTGTTATGGTGACTCCAGAGGACATGTGAAACCACGCAAAGGTTTAGTCTCTACCCATGCCATCTCCCTTCACGGAAATTCCAGTAGCCGCAGTAAGTCATCGCAAGTACCAAGTCAGGGGAGAGGAGCATGCACTCGACATCAAGTGTTACTGGAAAGAGGGAATATTTGCTGAGCAATTGTCTAATTTATCACGACTGGGAAAAGATAGTGGCTTTTCTTAATTAATTCTTCTGAAAAGATGGGCATGTTGCATTTGCATTTGTCTGACTTGATGGGCCAGTGGCAGAGTCAAATTGAGCCTTAGGTTTGAGGATCCAGCTGCCCAACTTTGTCACTTCAACAAGAATGAATCAGACTGTCTTAAACACACCAGAAGGATAGTTTATTAATTTATATGTTTTCCATTTTTTGCTGAATAATCTAGACATTAATTTTGATTGATGAGAACCTTTTCTTCTTCAGAGCACATCTATTATGATGGCAGGTAAATAATAACTACTTGGTTTGTGGGTGTGAACTCAGAACAGAAGGACTCAATTGGATGGTGGCATTTAAGACCATATTCTATAGATCTCTTGTAAAAGGACGTACCCAACAGGGGGGTAAGCAGACTTGTTCTGGGTCAAGACGACCCCTGCCATGGACAAGATAAAAAGCCCATGGCCAATTTAACTCTGCATTTACATTCGTTTTACATTCTGGTCCTAATTGAAGTGATCTTTCCTTGTAGACAAAAAAACAGCTCAGGCTAGAGACGGTCATATTTTCAGTTCTCAAAGCTATTCAGCTTTTTGTTTCATACTTTTAACATTTTTATTGAGAAATGTAACATATATACAGAAAAAAAAGAAAAAGCAATCATTTTCAAAGTACATTTTAACAAGAAGTTACAGAAGAGATTTTAAAGTTTGGTATGCGCTACCATGCCATAATTTCAGGTTTTTCCTTCTAGCTCCTCCAAAACATGGAGGTTAAAAGAAATATCGATATAGTGATTTAGTACTCACACTCATTTCTCAAGTCCTCTCTTCTCAGTTATGACTCTTCCTTCTTCTTTGATCCTCTCCCAATCTATAGGGATCTCTGGGATATGCCATTCCAACTTTTTTCATGTTGAAAAGGAGTGTCAGCAATATAGGATAGGGCGATAGAACTAATCGATGTTCTGGAGAGGCTGGCTCCTCCAGGTTTCAGGACTTGTCTGGACCAGGAACCCGCTGGAGGCTATAGGTCTCAGGAAAGTAAACGTAGTGCGTGAAGCTTTTGTAGGGTCTAGGTTAGTGTTCTGTAGGGTTAGCAGGAATGATGCGGGCTGGGGTTGGGCAAACCGTGGCAATTAGCAATATCTAGTGAAACTTGAATAACTGGACTTTCTTTGAACTCTATTAGCCACTGACACCTTATTAGCTACACTTCTTTCCCCCCTTTTGGTCAGGATGGAATTATTGATCCCACAATGCCAGGGCCAGGCTCAT
>PVIY010013052.1:0-60164 GCA_004026745.1 Myrmecophaga tridactyla
GGCGGCGGCGGGGGCAGCCGCGGGACCCTCCTTCCTCTGCCCTTCCCACCTTCCCCCCCTCCGGCCGCCTGGGGTGGGGTGGGGAACGACAGTTTCTCCCCCGAGCGAGGTGGGGCGCGCCGCACTCCCCCCAGCCCTCTCGCCCCCCGACCGCGCCGAGTAGAAAGAGCCTCGGGGAAGAGCTAAAAAAAGGGAAGGCGCTGCTGCCGGGGCCGCCGCCGCGCCTGCCGGGGAAGGAATTCCCTCCGCCCTGGCGAGCAGACAGCCCGCGCCCCCCACCCCATCCTGTTCAGAAAAAACCCCATTTTGCCTGAGAGTGGGAGGCAAAGGAAGACTCAGTTCTAGCCACCCCCCTGTCCCCCGCTCCCGCCGGATCCGAGAGGAAAGGGTGTAGAGACTCTCCCCACCGGATCTGGTGGGTGGCACATCGGACTCCGGGGGGGGAAGGAGAAGGGAGGGTGACAGTGGGGGCGGGAGCGGCGCCGGCGCCCGGAGGGGCTTCCCGGACTGGAGGCGGGAAGGGGGAGGTCGGCGCTGCCGCGCGCGGGGCCGCGGTGGAAGGGGCGCGCTAAGGAGCGGCCGGCGCACCCCGCGCACCCCGCGCGCCCTCCCCGCCCCGCGCCCGCGGCGCCGCACACCCACGCTCGCGACCCGGGACTAGCGCCCCGAGGTCAGGCCCGGCGCCACCGCGGCGTCCCGTCGGCGAAGTGGCGGGAGTCGGGCCAGCGGCCTGCGGTGCGGGCGGAGAACGCCGCGAAGCCCCCAACTCACCGCGGCGCCGAGCCGCCCCGCCCGCCCCTTCCTCTCCCGAACCGAGAGCCGCGGCCCGCAACGCGGGTGCGTGCCCCAGCTCACAGCCGGAGAGGGACCACGTGAAACGATACTATAAACAATACTAACTTCACTTGCAAAGTTTTACAGTTTACAGAGCAGGTCCGCAAAATTGTCTCGCTCGTCCTACACTCACCATGTCGTCTCCATTTTACAAACGATGAAATGAAATCTTACAAATGCAGAAAACTTGATATATTTGTCCACTTTTTTAGCTGATAAGTGTGAGACGCCACAAACGCAAATCTTGGTACCTCGATTCAGGAATTTTCATCTGATGCCCTAGCCCTAGGCCTTACTTTTCCTTTGCGGCCCTTTAGGCTTTATTGTAACCTTTTTGCAATACCTGTTATCTACTGAGCTGGATCCAGAGGGGAGGGAGCTGAATGGCAGTCACCCTCCCCCCTCAAGGACTCAAAGTCGGGTCAAAAAGGGAGAAAGCAAAATTATAGATTAAAATACGATGTAAACCACACTGTTACAAACAAGGAAACAGATCCAGTAACCCGCCCAGCTCTTCCTACTGGTAAAGGGGCCGTCAGGACTGAACCCAGACAGCCTGACTCCAGAGCCCACCCACACTTAACCTCTGTGCTAACCTGCCTCCTTTTTGCTCAACCATCTTACCTGAAGTAGAGAAGAAAACAGTTTGTACAGCATGCTCCCAGTTAAAAATATATACAAACACGCATGGATAAAAAAGACCCAAGAATATATGTCAAAACGATGGCTGTTTTTTGTTTCCGTCATTTTTATATGCTTCCTACTTTTTTGCAGTGAATATGGATTTTCTAATAAGAAAAAAAAAGCGGTAAATGTTATTAGAGTACAACTTGAACTCAGAGCTTCCGAGCAGTGGTGATGCTTGAGTTCGCCCTAATGGAAGAGAAGCTAGTCACGTTGCAGGGAGATGGGAAGAGAAAAGCATGAGTGAAGGCATGCAGGACAACAGGGGCCAGCTGAAGAAATGATAAGTCGTGTGCAATGGGAGTGAAGAGGGGAAATAGTGTAAGTCTCAGTGACAAGTCTTGGGAAACCCCTCTTGCAGAGAATTCCAAACCCTTAATCACATCCTTAAACCGCCCTCAAGGGGGTGATTCCCTTGGGGATCTCCCATCTCCCATGGCGGTTCAGGAGTGGGCTGAGTTTTCCAAAGGTTTTTATTGTGTAATAAATGTTTTCTACCTTTGGATGGGGAAAAGCCGGGTATAGGACATTAGACGCCCACAACATATTTGGGTCAGTAGGTGCCAAGGTGCTGGGTGGAAGTCACTTAAGATGGGCTGTTCCGGAGCACATTTCTCATTAGTCTGGCCCCGTTTCATAGCTCAGTTTTACTCTCCCCCAGATCCGAGCTTAAAGGCGTCCTCCATCAATAATCCCCCACTTGTGCTATTCTGCCCACCCTGAAGGCCTCTTCCACGCCGCGCCAACTCTGACATCAGCCTCTGCTTATTAAAGCACTAGATTTTCAGGTCGTGGATGGCAAGTCTTGTCCTCCAACCCAGCCCAGGGATCCCAGAGTGCCGGGTTCCCTTTTCCTTACTGGAGAACCTGGGACCAAGGCCAGTTCCCTGCTCTTCATCTTCCTGGCCCCAACCCTTCCGGAAACATCCCGGACGCCCCCACGCCACCCCAAGAGCGGCAGCATTCGGTGCACAGAATGCAGAGGAGCAGTTTCTCCGCAGATTCCGAGTTCCAGGCTGGAAATAGAGGGCCCTTCGCTCGCGTCATCGCATGAAATTCACCATCTGCCACTTGAACGAGAGAGACTCGGGGATATTTGATATGAAAACGCGGCTCTTGCTTGGGCAATCAGCTGTATTGCAGTGAGGACCACAGCTGGCTCGTAAACCCCAGGTCCTGGGTTACTGAAATTAGGGATCTGGGCTCTAATATGTAGTGAACCCACAGCCACAGTTCTCTTCTCTTTAAACAGCCACCTCCATGTACAACACAGACCACAGATAGGGTGACCCGGCCCCGCCCAGCCTGAGCTGATGGGTGGGGGCACAGCTAAGGGAGGAGGGGAGAGCAGAAGAGCCTGCCCCACGGTGACTCGGCAGGCTGGGTGGATCTTCCTCTCAACCTTCCTTCCTTTACTGACCTGTAGGTGCAGATGGGCAGGCAAATGGGCTATAAGGGGCTAAGGTGATAACTTGAAAAAATCCGAAGGGTTTATGTTGCTGCTTCTGGAAAAGGAAAAAACCACTCTGGATTCCCCATCTTGCCTTCTTTGCAGTAATGAGCAGTTAAGGTGTTTGGGGGGTTTATTTTTATCGGATGGTTTCTTTTTTTTTTGCATGCTATGCAGTTGGGGTCACATTTCATTATTTTTTCCAGGTAAATATCCAGTTTTCATAGTATTATTTGTTGGGTTTCCTTTATTTTTTATTTTTTCTTTTGGAGTGCATGGGCTGGGAGTCGAGCCTCAGTCTGCCATGTGGCAGGTGAGAATTCCACCACTGCGCTGCCTGTGTACCCCTGACAGCTGCCCGTGTACCCCCTGACAGCTGCCCGTGTACCCCCCAACAGCTGCCCGTGTACCCCCTGACAGTCTCTTCAGTGTAACTTTTGGTAGCTTGGTTTTGCTCATCTGCCTCCAAGCCTCCCAGGAGTTCCGAAGGAGCTTTCCTGACGATGTGCCTCTTTTATGTGTTCCCCTCCTGAGCTCCCACTGCCTTGTCCTGGGCAGAGGTGGAGATAAGGAGGAATTGCACAACCCAGCGTGTTACACCCGGGTAAATGCTCCAGGTGTTTACGTCTCCAGTGTTAACCTCCCCTGAGCTCAACAGCCTCACTGACCTCTCCCCTGGATGCTCATTCAGCAGACAGCACAAATCCAGCATTTCCAAAACAGATCTCTGCTCCCCCCCACCCCGAAACCTGCTCCACCCCCAGTCTTCTCCAGCTCAGTTAACGGCAATTCCATCCTATCAATTGCTCAGGTCAAAAATCTTGGTGTCAACTATGTGATGATATTGTGAGCCATTGATTGTAACCATGTCAAGAATGTTTGTATGTCAGGAATGTTGGTATGTCTGTTCATTGCGCATCATAAAAATATTTTAAAAAAATCTTGGTGTCATCTGTGATACTTCTTTCTCTCACCCCCACATCTAAACCATCAGGAAATTCTAGTGGCTCTATCTTCAAATAAATCCAGAATATTGCCAGATCTCTCTGTCTTCACTGCTACCCTCATCTCTCAGGGGGATTATTGCACTAGCCTCCCTGCTTCCATTCGGGGCCTCTGCAAGCCTATTTTCAACACAGTAGCCAGAGAAGTAGTGCCGTGATGTAAGTGAGATGCTGTCACTCTTTTGTGACACTGGCTCCCCACTTCTCTCCAAGTAAAAGCCGAAGTCTATACAGGGACCGCAAGGGCCTGCAGGCTCTCAGTGTACCCACAGGGAGCCATCCCGGTTCTTTCTCCTCCACTGAGACTCTGCTGGCCTCCCGGCTATTCCTCAAACACACCAGACACTCCCCTGGCTCGTGGTCTTTGCATTGGCTGGTCCCTCTGCCCCTTGGCTCGTAGTTCATCCTCTTGGCTTCAATGTCCCCTTTCTCAGCGAAGCCCTCCGCCAGGCTATTAAGATGGCAAACTCCATCAGCACTTCCATTCTCCTTTGCTCTGCTCAGTTTTTTTTCTTCCACATTGGGTTTACTTCAAGAATGCCATATAATATACTTAAGTATGCTTTTTAGTATGAGTGTTAATGTTTTATTATTATTATTATGTTTCCCTTACCAGGAAGTGAGGTCCACAAGACTTACAGCTCCGTCTGTTTTGTTCAGGACGCACCCCTTGGACTTAGAACAGTGCCCGGCATAGTGTCCGTGTTTAAGGAATCAACAGACATGTGCTAGTTTGAAGTGAACAGCGGTCACAGACCCACACATTTCCCTGAGGAAACCCTGCCTTCCATAGCTTCCCTGTGACTCTTTGAGGGACATAAGATGTGGATCTGCTGGACGCAACAGGAAGAGGGAACAAAATTAAACAGGCCGCTGGTCTTGCCAAGCAGTAGATGTTCAGGCCTTCAACAGCTAGTTCTCACCTATCCAAAAAAGCTCTGCTCCCTTACTCCTTTATTCTGGAGCAGGCTTCATCTCAAAATTCTCAGGATCAAGAATGATCCTAGATGGGGCAACACCCTGGAGCATCCTCTGCAGATGTCCAGCACTTGTTGCTTTCCTGCTCATCTTGACAGAGGGAAATACAGGAAAGACTTCGTGTTACTTCCCCACCCTCAACCCCAAAGTCTAGCAGGGTCCTTTAATTCATTGAGATGCTCCTGGGTCCTGGTTGTAGGGATAAGGGGAGAGAAGGAGAAGAAGGAACACCGGGGATAGATGACTCCAGCAAGCAGGAAGTGGAGTCCGGCCTCTTTCTAGAAGCAAATGTCAAAGAAACCATTGGTTCCCCCCCCTTCTTGTCCCCTCTGGGCTCTGGTAGATCACATCTTCTAGTCCAGCAATTCTGTCTTAAGTATAATTCACATCCAGACTTAACCCCACTTTTCGTCACCCCCATTCCTGTTGTAGGAAATTTAGTTTCACATCTACTTTTCTTGGGGACTAAATGAAACGACAAAAACAAGACCTTTCTGGGATAGTGATAGTCCCTGCAGATTTAGTGTCTGGCCCTATGCTAAGAGATTTACATATATTATCTCAGTCCTTATAACAGTCTTATGAGGTGGGTACTTAATATGTATGAAATCAAGCGATTTGCCCAAGGTGACAGCTAGAAAACGATGGAGTCAGGATTTGAACCCGGGTCTCTCCAGCTCAAAAGCTATGATGTCAACTACATTTACGGCCAGTAGTGTTATGCAATGTGTGCACTGGCAAAGGATCCCAGGCTAGGGGATGATCGGGAACCAGAATCCACACCTTGCCCTCTCTACTTGCCAAGACATGTGTCCTGAATTAAGGATGTATCAGGCTTTTTGTAATTTGCACAAAGATGCTGAATATGCTGGCAGTGGCCCTGCAAGGTGAAGCCTGCTCCTTGAGACATCCCCAGGGCCACCTGTATACTTTTGGTCGGGTCAGGGGAAAGGGAAAGAAGTCAAAATCCCCTTTTTAAAAAAGTACCTGGGGAAATGATGGGGCAGAAAATTATTATTTTGATCACTCTGAATGAAGGCATTGCCTTCAAAGACTTTAAGTGTCCCTGACCATTTACAGCTATTTTGATTTCCTGGGCCAAGATGTATTGCTTACAGATCCTGATTCCTGTCTTCCAAGATCTTACCAGATTAGGAAAGATCAGACAAAAAAATGTATTCTCATAGGTGACATTACACTACAGCTTAAACTAAGTAGGGTCTCTCCAGAAACCATCCTTTCCTGTATGGGGGTGAAGAGAAAGGGCTGGGAAAATCTTCTAAGGCTGATGCAATTATTTTGAGGCTATCCTCAACTGTGCTTCTGAAACTCATTGTGGTCTTAGTTTTATATATATATATATAATTATTTTTTTTTCTTTCTCTTCATTGTCTGTTATGGTGGAGAGGATGAGAAGAAATGATATCTTAGGGAACAGCTTTACATTTTTCCACTCAAGGTCACCAAGATGGCATTTCTGGTAACCCCACTAATAAGGATGCAGATTAAATTTATTAAACTGAGCACAACATTGTCATTGCCCACATCACCCCCTCCTCACCTATATACTTGAGAAATTAACGCCATTCTAAACACACTGATATTCGTTTTAACTTGACAGGGATCATGTCACTTATAGCCCGATGGGTACATGTAGAATGGGGGGGGGGCAGCCCCAGGTCTTGACCTTGGGGGTGTTAGGGGAGATTTAGGGGTTGGCCTAGTGTGTGAGCTTCAGGATTTGTAGAGCTGGGGCTTTTTCCCACTCTTCTCTGGCCTCCTCCCAGTGGCCTGATGGCAGGAGGCCATCATTTGTCCCTCTCTAGGGACAACTCAGCTCATTTGCATACAAATGGAGGTGAAAAGACAAACCCAGCCAAGAATTTCAGGTCTTCGCATCTCGCATCTCGGTACTAGCTCTGTGTGTTTGGAATCCACCCTATGGCTACAAACCCGGGGAAGCAGGGGGCTGCCAGAATGCCAGGGGTATGGCCTAACACAGCTCAGGAGCTGAAGGGATTTCAATTAAAAAGGTCAAGACAGGGAAAGGGAAAGAAGTCAAAACCCCTCTTTTAAGTACTTGGGAAAATGAAGAGGTAGAAAATTATTATTTCAATTACCATGAAAATGTATTTTATTAGCAGAAGGGGATTCTTCATTGATACTCAAAAGCCTGAAAAGCAATAGCTAGTACTATAATACCCCTGTCTCCATGCAGAGAGAATGAGTTGTTAAATTGGAAGATGAATGTTTTGCAGTACAGCTAACTGCATCTGTTAAAAAAGAAATAGTTATAAACTTGCTCCGGATCCCAGACTGCTCCCTACTAAAAGCTGCCTCTTAAGGCACTTAAGATCTCAAAAGGATCTTGACCCCCTCCCCTTTCACATTTCTATGGCACATGAAAATTCAGGAGTAAGAAAGAGAAAAAAATCAGCAAATTAAATGCAAACCAGAGGGTTATTTTATTATTATTAAAAAAAGTTGCATATAGTTCAATTGTTGCAAAGTGTGACAATTGTAAATGCAGTGCATTCTTATGTAGAACAGCTTTTCCTTCCGCTCCCATGGCAGCCTCAATAACCCTGCGCTTCTGTTCTGCATGAATAAATATGTATAAAATGTAACGCTGCAAAGAAATAAATTCCGATAACTGAAAGATACCGTTCTTAGATTCTGGGAGCAACATGAGGCAGCAGCTTTTCTGATTCTTTGGTATTTATGTGAGGCACCATTGAAATGATAATGTGGAATTTATTATTTTTTTTCAGGGGCAAGTAATTTTCAGCTGTTCATCAGGGCTTTAAGAAATGGAGGTTCTGGTGGTCTGTCTCACCATTTTGTTTTCCAGGTGGCGTCCGGGGCCGTTTCCCTGCTTCCTCATTTAGGCCAAATACCCACAACCTCTCTAAATCATTTCCCTTCGCCACCTTGGGAGTCAACCTTGTTAGTGAAATAATGAATTTATCCCTTGGAGCCAGCTGTGCACAGCCTTTCACCATTGAGACTCACGCACCAGAAGATTCTCGAGCTCAAAACACTCCCGTGAGCAGGGACACCAGCTATCAGGCACAACTTCCTGCCCTCGAAAAGGTATCGCCACCCCTTTCTCTCCCTAGTCACACGATCATACAGGATATTAATTTAGTAATAATCCTGAATAGGGGCCAAATGTTTTTTAAGGAATCAATTATTTACACACTTTTTTGGGGGGCGGGGCACTTTCGGGTCAGTAACAATAGAGTTGGAACCCTGCCCACAGTTTGTCTTGACCAGCTCATCTGCTGTCCCAGAAAGAGAGCTGGGCATCCGTCCAGTTCTGGGCCCGCTGGCCCTGGCATGTTGGCCCCAGCCTACCTTTTCTGCTCCCCTCTGACATTTCCCCCATTCACACCGACCTGAAATTGGGCAAAACCTCATGCTCTTCTTCAAATGCATCCAGAGTGTTTAAGATCTTCTCATTGCATTTACTCTTCTCTCCACTTACTGCTCTTTCCTACGGTTCTAAACTTGGTATTCTTGGCCTTTGAGATTGTGATCAAATGCCACCTCTTCTGTAGCCACCTCTTCCATAGTTACTGCGGGTCCTCTGCGTGTTGCTTCAACAGCTCTTCACCGTCCTGTAGTGGCCTGTCTATTGGCACGCTCTGCAGGCACCTCCAGGGCAGACCTTGTGCCTTGTGGCTTTCTGCACCCCCAGAACAGAGTGTCCCTGATGAAATTCGACTAGTGCTTTGGCGAGGGATTCAATGAATGAGCTACCTGGAACAGATGGTATCCAGCCCATTCCTCAGTTTCTCAGGATTTGTATTTGGGCCTCATCCCACGAATATGCTGGCGTGAGATTACTTGGGAGCACTTGAAAAGCCAGAATCTCAGGTAAGAGGTCACTATCCAGCAATGAAGCTCTTTGTACAGTGGCGACATGTGCCATCTCTCCCTCAGCAGATAGCCCAGGGACACTCCAAAGCATGCTTCATTGACAATGTATGTTTATAGTGCTTGGGTTGCTTAAATAAGCAGTAGTTGAACTATATTACTAAATAAATAATTTCTCACCCCCCCACCCCTCTCTTTAAGCAAAGCTTAAAGCACATTTATGTGACATTAAAGGTAGAAAGGAAGACTCAAACTTCAGATGGGAATTTCTCCCTCCACTGCTGTATTGACCTTGGGCAAGTTACTTGACCTCTCTGGGCCTTGGGCCCTTATCTTTGAAATGAGGATAATAATAGTGTCCTTGTGGGGATCCAAATGCAAATTATATAGCGTGGTGCATGGAACTGAGAAGCACTCCATAGATGTTAGCTATTTTAATTATGATTTGGATTTCAGGAATTTTATTCTGTCCTTATAAGCCTATCAAATGGACATCCTGTTTTGGACTTTTCTCTCCAAACCGAGCTCTCCTAATAAGAGAGTTGATCCAGTCAGAAAGCAACTGAGAAGTGACAAGACTCTGTGATGGCCCTGTGCTGAGTGGGAATCCTAGAACTGAACCCCTCAGCCTCAGGGATAAGGTTTCCAAACCATTTCCACCATTTCGGTGGCTCAAACCACTTTCTGTTCACTCTGGCCCTGTCCTTGGTGGTAGATTGAGGAGGCCAACCGGCTTTGGAATAAAGGGACCATTCGTTGATTGGCAGGTCCTTGGGACTTGAATGCCTTCCTCCAGAAAACAGGTTTCTTTGCTTTCACTTAACCTAACACAGCCCAAGTACAAGCTCCTTTGCCCAGCCACCCAGAGCCGGGCCACCCCATCTGCATAGCTGAAGTGCCTGGAAAGCAGAACCCAAGGAACGGGGAAAGGCGCAGGCTTCCAGCTGCGGTGCCTGGGAAGCTTGTAAACACGCAGCAGGCGGCGGGGTGGGGTGGGGGGAGGCTCCCCTGAGCCCACGGGCCGGCCGGGCGCGCTCAGGCCGGGCTCCCGGGGATGGGTGGGTGGGAAGCGGAGGGGGTGCGTGCCGCGCCCAGGCCCCCTGCGGGCATCCCGCCCACCCCGCCTCCTCGGCCCTGTTACGAACCCCCCGCCGGGACCACCGCACATGTGGGCAGCCGGGGGCTTTCCTCAAATTGACAACAGCTTCTTGCTGTAGCTCCGCGGAGCACGAGCCGCTTACATAAACACTGCCTCGGAGACACCTGCAGTGTGGGACGCGCAGTCAGGGGGAGGGCGCAGGGAGAGGCAGAAAGACACCGAGTGAGAACAGCTCCTCCACCCCACTACCGAGGGGAGACGCTTATGCACACACACAGATATGACTCACGACGTTTGTCACCTTCTCAGTTGTAACTGGGGAGGAGGGGTGGAGGCAGTGCTGCCGACCATCCCTCGTTCTCTGTGTGACTTGACCTTTGTCCCCAGCCCTCCCTGTCCCCTCGCACATTCCCCCTCCAAGGATAACTTGGCTGTCGAGGGAAGCCCTTGGAGCCTCCTGTGCCACCGTTGGCGGGTGACTCCGAGGTGGGCACAGGAGGTTCACTGTCCGAGAAACTCCGGAAGGGGTCAGGGTGGGAATGTGGAGAGAGAAGGAGGAGAGAGAAATCCCTGGGGGTTCACACGAGAGAATATAGGAAGGGACTAGCCTCGTAAACTTGTATTTGGGGGGTCTCCACCTAGAACTTACGTCACAGGACAAATCGGTATGGGAGCTGGGGGAGAGGTCCTGGGAGGGGCAGGGGATGTTCAGGCAGAGGGTGGCTAGGGCTCTGCGAGGTGGCGGAATCGTGGCGCTGCGCAGGGGTCGCTCTGTTTTCCGGGCTGCGCCGAGCCGGGGGGGATGGCTGCTGGCAGAGGGTCTGAGGCTTCCCCTCGCTCCTGTTGGATCCCAGGGTACAGACCCCGGCGCAGAGGGCTCCCCCTCTTTCCGAGCGTGGAGCTTCTGCCCGGGGCAGGTCCCACAGGCTCTTGGCTCCTGGCCAGCTGTGGAACGTGAGAGCTCGGAGCAGGAGCGCATTTCCCGGCTTGGCACATGCAACAGAGCAGCAAACTAAGCCTCCGGGCGAAGTGGGCAAAACCTCCCTCCCTCTCCTCAGTATTTTTGCTCTTTAGCTGTGGCTACCACAGTTAAACCACTGTGGACAGACCCCCCCCCCCACCTCCGCCCCCGGAAGGCTGGAAGGGAATATTTAGAATGATGTTGATCTGGGGTGAGTGCAAGGAGTTAAAAAGCACGGTTCTTGCCCCAACTCAGTGCGGCTCTGGGACCACGATCCCTTCCACATACCTCGACTTCTTTGTGGCTCAAGGAGAGGACAAGCCCTTACCCAGGGGAAACACCCTTAGTACAGCTATTACTGCACCATTCGCTTACTCTCTCGGAGCCCACTCACCACTGTCCACCCCTCGGTTGGCAGGCGGGTGTCTCTAGGTGACAGATGAAGAACAGGACCCAGAGATTTAAGTGACATGGGTAAGGCCACACAACGAGAGTGTGTACCTCCAGGACGTCACTTAACATGCTTTATAGTGACGTCTCTGCTTCCGGGCTGTTGGCCCCAGTAGACTGTGAGCTCCCTGGAGGCACAGACCTGACTTAGTCATCCTTGTACTTCCAGGCCTAGCACCGGGCCTGGCACAAACGAGACGCTCTGCAAACGCCTTCTGGAGGCATGAATCAGTTTGCAGCAGAGATGAGATTGAAACCCAGTGGGGAAGTTCAGTGGTAGAATTCTCGCCTGCCACCATGCGGGAGACCCTGGTTCGATTTCTGGCCCATACACTTAAAAAGAAAAAAAAAAAAGCACAAAAACAAAACAAAACAAAAAAAAATGGGGAGACATGCCTGCCTTTTAAGAGGAATGATGACTCCGAAAAGCCTCAAAAAAGGAGGAGGGCGCCTTGAGATGATCAAGTTCAAATTCTGTAGTTTACGGAAGAGAAAACGAAGGTACAGAGAGGTTAAGCGACACACACTCAGTCCCACCCAGGGCCACCACCACGCCCCATGTGTCCTCCGGCCAGTGCTGGTCTGGTCAGGGAGCGCAGTGAGAGAGCTGGGGCCAGGTGCGATTCCAGCCCGGGGTTTTAAAACAAAACTGCCTGATACAGCACACTTCTCTGTGGCCGCAATGCAATTATCACTGAGATTCGAGCGTTGATATATGGAAGTTTTAATTACCCCAATCTCTCTATCCTCTCCCAGAGAAGAAAAAATATTTTCTGGTATGCTTATTTCATCGTGATAAGGGATGAAATTATGCGGCAGACAGGGCGTACTGCATTTCCATGGAGGGGGTGCGTCTCTGTGGCTTCTGATCTCTCAGACTGAAAGGCACAGTGCTGCATGTGCTCCAGTTTGGCTTCAAATTCGAGTAGCTCCACCCAAGTGTGGAACTGAGGGAGGGGCTGAGGAGAGTGTAACCGGCCAACCACAGGGCTGGATTCCTCCTGCTGGGACCCCGTTCGCAGGCCTGAAGCCACAAGCCAGTGGATGACGGGAAGAGGAGGAAAGAGCAAGGAGCCTAAAGCTGCTCAGGAAGACTCAGCCAAGGAGAGGGGAGCTCGGGGTCTGCTTCCCCGTTCGGGAAGCGCTGCTGCAACCTCGACCACTTCTTCTAAGGCCCCTGCCACCCTACTTCCCAGGGCTTTGTGAGGCTCAGATTACCTGGGAACTTACTTTGAGGGGCTCGAATTGCTATATAAATGTGAGGTTATCGTTATTCTGGAAGGGAGATGCAGACAAGGGCTATGGATGGCTGTGCTGAAGTTTAAAAGAAACCACTCCACGGGCTACTCTATTGTTCAAACCACTCGACAGGCTATTATGCGTTACATGAGTGATGGAGAGCAGCTTGCTTCCTGGCCTGGGCACCCATCAACAGCTGTGCTCTAGAGCATCCTAGGGTTGAAGGGAGAAGGGCAAGAGAGTACCCAGCAGAGAAACTGCAGCCACGAGCCGTCAAGAGCCTGGGAATTTTGCTAAACGCAGGCACTGATTCAGTCAGTCTGGAGGAGGCCGGCCACTGGGCATCTCTAACAAGCTGCCAGGTGATGCACGTGCTGCTGGCCTGTGGACCCGCCGTCTTTGGCGAGCAATTCTCTGGCCACACTTTGGGTGAATCTTAGAAGGCTTTTACTGATAAGCATCCCACATCTTTAAAAGACCCCTGTAAGGTTGTTGGAAGAATTAAACAAGATAACGTATATAAAAGCCTGGCCACCCTACAGCTGCTCAAGAATCATCATCATCATCATCACCACCATAGCCATCTCTGTGAGACTCTTGGTTGGAGAGGATGGATGAGGCAACAGAAATACTACAGACATTTTGGAGGCTTCTCTAGTTTTTGTGTCTGTTGCTGGCTTTAGTTTTAGAGCAAGCCCCCCTGCTAAAACAAGTACCATATAAGGGATGGTTTAACAACAGGAATTTACAGGCTCACATTTTCAGAGGCTAGAAGGCTTGCTTCCTCCTGGGGTCAGTATCTTCTGGCTGGCTAGCAATCTTTGGGATTCCATGGCTTTCCTGTCACGTGACAATGCATGTGGCCACATCTCCTCCTTTATCTCCCAGGTTCCATCGACTTCCAGCTTCTGGCTGCTCCCTGTGGCTTGTCTGTCTGTGGCCTTCTCTGTAAGGCCTCCAGTAAAAGGATTAGGATTCATCCTGATTCGGTCGGGCCACCCCTTAACTGAAGTGCCCTCGTCAGAAGATCCTACTTACACTGGGCTCACGCCCACGGGAATGGACTAGATGAAGAACATGTTTCCCTGGGGTCCATACCTCCAAGCCATCATACCCTCCAACTCTCATTAGCTTTTCTGCCACTTCTCCCCGTCCTTTCCCCCAGTTCCACGGAGGAATAAAGTCCCGAGAACTGGGATCTATCCTTTCACATTGAGGGGAAGGAAGAGCAAAGCAGCCTGGCCAAGGCCACACAGCAGCTATTGTGAGAAGTGAGGACACAGGGTTTCTGGGTCACGCTCCCAGAAAACCTGTAAATGATCATCACCAGTAACATAAGCAGTGCTGTCCATGCCTAGGCAGCCTCGGACGTGGTGAGTCAGGGAGAAGCCCAGCAATATGCCCACCAATGAAAGGGAGATGGTCCCCTTCCTTCCGGACTCTGTGGATCCAGGAAGTGAGGTGCTGGTGGGATCACCTCAGGGCTTTTCATCAGGTGCTCATGGTAATCACCGTGTCCTGCTTTGATCAGGGGTCTGGGCCTGGGCCAGGAACGGTGCAGGAGGCCTCCAACTGGCAGAAAGGGACTGAGGCTCCAGGAGAGAAGGCAGATGCAGGTGTGGGGCTGGGAAGGGACGCCGGCTACAAAGCAGGGAGTGTGATACCTATTTAGAGGTTCAAAAATGCAGGACCTAGAAATATCTTTGTCATGCCCTTAATTATATCCTTGATCCATACCCTTTATGGTAGGGGAATAGCCTCAAAGGGCCAGCGGGGAGTCCCATAACTCTCACACTTAGATTGGTCTGAATAATGCTTATCACCATCACCCCTGTACGACCCATGTCACATCCCTTAACATACCCTGATAACCCGCCCAGTGCTCATCGCTCAAAGCTGTCACCAGAGGCTCACTCTGCCCCAAGGTGCCATGACCAGATCTCCAATTCCCAACCCTGCATTCCTCTCCAGGGAAGGTGGCATCTGCACACTTAAAAAAAAAAATAGTTGAGCTGAAGATGGCACAAAATTAGTTCCTTCGACAGACAAATTTGCTCCTGAAACACTCTGCCAACCTGCTAATGAGTCGTCTTGAACCTTGCGCGGTGTTACCTCTAATTTTGCAGCCTGCTAGGATTTGAGTTCCGTGGACAGCCTCACATTTGGTTTGGAATTATAGGCTGAATTGCTGTTCACTCCTATTATTGTGCTGTCAATCTTGTATTAGCACATTATAATATGGTACACTGAATGCATCTGTTCTGTATATCACAGGGCCGCATTGTCATTTGAGGAATCATTTTGTCTTATATGATTGTTAAGCAATTATTTCATCTCAAGCGGCTTAAGCTTTGATTACTGTATACTATTTACGGGGAATACAAAAAAGAAGGGGAGAAAAACTCCACCGTCAGCTGATTTCACCAGGTCTCAGCCCTGGCGTACACTAAATATTTACACTGGAGTGCGAAGACACCCCAACACCTGGACACATGTCCTCAAGCCCAAGAAGAGAGCTGGGGAAGGGAACTAAGTCGACACCTCTTGACCCAAGGGCTGAAGAGTTAGCAAATCTGGAGGCAATTGAAGGGTCATGTAGGTACTGCCCCTCTGTTTCCCACGACACTGGCTGTTTCTCTTGCTCCATCCTGCAAAGAGCACTCACACCCAAATCTCAAACACAAGGGCCCCTTTAAAATGGATATGAAAATACAACTGGTTCTACCACCTTGTTAGAAGCAGTTGTGTAGGGTGAAGAGCTGTTATCTAAGATTCATAGCCCAAATCCGTGAGCTAGACTCTCCTAATTAATAAGACAAGGAAGACTAGAAAAGTTGCTAAAGCTACCTGGCAGGGCCTGGAGACTGCTGTCACCACCAGAGATGATAGCATTTCCCTCTCTGCCGGGCCTATTATAATGTCAGGGTGTATGTTCTCCTCTCCCACTGGGATGGTGAGTGCGCTGGCTATTAGGTGGAAGCAAGGCCAAGTCATAACTAAGGCTCCAGGAGAAAAGTTAATCAAGGACAAGCCAGCTGATAAGCTTCACTCAGCTCACAGCTGTTGAGTATGGAAGAAGGGGGAAAAGGGAGAAAGAGGAGTTGCCTCCAAAACCTGGGGTGCCTTCTGGATTTCTTTTTTTCTCCTCTGACTACAAACCCAGAGCCTGTTTCTCACTTACCCAGAGCCTTTACATGATCAATTCCATGCCATCTTCATATTCTTTCAATGCCCCCTCCTAATTTTGCTGCATCCTCAAGTGTGAATGTTTGACTTTGTCATCTTTTTCCCCTAACCCTGCCTGAGGAGACTTCCCCCGCTGTCTCTGCTCATTCAATTCCTACCCATCTTTCAAGGTGTAACCAGTGTCACCTCTTTCAGAAAACCCCGCCCTGCAGTGAGCTCTCCATCTTCTCTAACTTATTGTCCCGTAATTGGATGGTTACCTCTCAGGCAGGGCTCACTGCCCTCTGCCTGGATGAAGTGTACATGTCTTGGGAGTAAGAATGGGATGTTATATCTCTGTGTACATAGCGGTGTACTCAGAAAAGCATGTGGTGATTGTGAAAATACTGAAAACAGGTACTACCTGGCCTCAGGAGGTGTGCACCACCCTTGCTTGATGCTGCTGCATAAAAACAGCTCTTATTCATTGAAAACTTAGGAATACTAAGTACTTTAGATGCATCCTCTCATCTTTCCAACAATCCTGCATGGCAGTTTCTCTTATTTCGCTCTTTTACAGATGAGGAAACTGAGGCTTGGCATGTTTAGGTGACTTGCTCAGGTCACATGGTAGTACACGACTGAGGCAGAATTTAAACCCAGGTCTGTCTGATGCCCCATCCCCTCTATTCCTCTGACATTAAACCCAGGCAGTGGGCCGGCCCTGACCTTTGCCATGGTAGCACTGAGCTTGGTTATGCCTCCTGCTGGTTCCCACTGGCCCCATCTCCCCAGCACCAGGCACGAGATCCTTCTGTAATCCTAAACTTGGGAGGAAGCTGACACCTGCCCTCTCACTGAAGCAAAGGAGCGATACTCTCTAGTTTTCTTTCTTTTTTTTTTTTTGTGGGGGGAGGTAGGGGAGATTGTGAAGATGCCCAGCCTTCTGAAGGACAGTTTGCAGGTACTATCTCCACTTTCTGGCTCTTGCAGTATTATTGCTATTGAAGTCGGTCTGGCAATGGTCGCCTGTGATTTTTGGAATGAAGTCTGGCCTCGTGCAGGCAAACAAATACTCCTTAGTGGTGTCCCCTGTGTTCCCTGGGGAAACCAGCCCTGTGACCCTGGCACACTGCTGCCATGCAACGCTGGGGAGCTGCCTTTTGTACCAGCTTCTGGGTCACCCCAAGAAGCTGCCTCCCTACTTCATAGTCACACACCACCATGAAGGGTTGATTTATGCATTCCTTCTCAGCAGTTGGGCACACTTCTTTTCTGTGACGTTTAGGCATCATTAACATGGAAGAACAAGTTAAAGAAGAAAGTTATATGCATTTGTTGATCCATTCAGTCACTCAGGCACTAATCATTTCTTCAGCAACTAAACCCTTGCTAGACAAATACTGACACTGCCAGTAATAGGGACAACTTAGGGTTGTCAACAAATAAGTGCGAGTTCCTTCCCACCAGGCATTCAGGGGTGATTTCTGCACTTTACAGATAGAAACGCAGCAGGGGCATCACAGCCACCAACTGTGGGGAACCACATGGCACCTTGCTGCTTAGGTGGGAGGAGTCACCAAGATTTCCCTGATAAGTTTCTTGGCTACATCCCCTCCCCCCTACTTTCTTGTCTGCAAGTTGCCACATTTCTGGAATAGGCAAAAGGAATTTTTTCCCCTTTCAGGCTGGTCATCAAGGGGCAATATTAGTGCAGCACGTAGTCATCTGAATTTGCCCTCAATTTAATAGCACCCAATCACCCTGACTTAATTGGTTGGTGCTGAGGGACCGTGGGGGCTTCTTAACCTCTCTGAGCCTTGACTTATCTTTAAACTGCAGCTGGAAACAATGCCTACTTCATGCATTTAGAAGGATTACATGAAATCACGTGCAGAGTGCATTTAGCACCCCTGATCTCTGGGGGTCTCAGGTCAAGGCCAAGAGACAGGGGCAGGGAGAGGTGTATCTTTTTATTCCGTTGGGAGCAGAATGAGAGGTTGACCCGGAGAAATGCAGGGCCCTGCCACTTGGCAGCCCTGGCGGGTGAGGCTGCAGCCCCCAAACAGCCAGCCTGACCCAGAGCAGTGGAGAGGGCTGCCTCCGTGACTGCTTGGGTGTGCCTGAACTAGAGGCCCAGCTCCCATTCCCACCTGGCAGTAACAGGGACAGAGATGGGAATCTGAGATGGGGTGGCCCACCTGGCCAAGTTCTCCCTTTTCTTCAGCATGCAGCCTGGCCTTCTGATGCCCACATCAGGAGCATGCTGGGCTCAATTCTGCTGGCCTGTGTCCTCTCGCCTATTCCCAAGGCTGGCAGTGCTGTCCTTTCCCATCTCCTGGCTCATCCCACTCATCGTCACTCCTCTAGAAAGCCTCTCTGGTTTCTTCTACCTGGCACCTGGGCCTGCTCTTCTTCAAATTCCCCATAGGCCTCAGCCGCTATATGGTTTAATCCTTGATAAGTGCCTCCAGTGATTTATTTAAAGTGCATTTCTGTTTTTTCTTCCCCAACCAGATCACAGGCTCTTGGATTGCTAAACTCATGACTTTGGCATTCTCGTTGTACTGGCTTAGAGCTAAGCACACCTTCAAACCTCAAAAACGACTTGAGCTGATGTGGAATCAGAAGACCTGGCTCTGACGTCTTTGAGCCTGCATTTGCACAACTATAAAACGGGGACAACATTCCTAGCACTCAGGGTTATTGAAAACCAGGACACGGAGGAGGGAAGTGCCCTTTTCAGAGCAGGGATGAAGAGGAAAGGAAGACACAGGTTGTCCGAGGGTTCTTGGGATTACCAAACAGCAGGAAGGAGAGGCTGGGCGTCCACAGGGACCTCCCTGAAAACCAGAACAAGGGGCTAAGGAGAGGAGGGTGGGCACTGGGGAGAGAGCCCAACCTCCATCCAGAGAAGATGCCGCTCATTTCTCCCTCCTGCTCTAAGACCCCAGGTGGCTTAAAGTTTAGGGAGATCATCAATGGGAGAGAAAATTAAAGGCAGAAGTCTAAGGAAGTTGTCAAAGCACAGCCAGACGAACAGAATGCTGCAAAAAGGAGGTAAAAGGTAATGCTGTAAATTACAGCTTAAAAGCCTCGTTTTGGGCAAATTGCTTTTTAACAAGCAGACAAGCTCTATCAATAGCATCTACCGTATGTTTTTATAAAGTGCAGAAATATGTTTTTAAAAGGCCAGTAAATAAAGTTCCTATCGATTTGAACTCAAGTGTAATCTGTTTTTCTGTCTGCCACCAACACTGGTAATAAAGCAGAATCATGTAATACGGTATTTCAGCTAATGTGACTATACATCACTGCAGGGACGTCTTGCTCTGCAGCGATCTATCATTTTCTATTGGTATTGCTTAGCTGCAGAATTTATAAACTTGCTCCAAATTGATGCAATGTTCAATTTTCTTTTCCAATTTATTTTTGGTTGAGCCAAGCAATATTGAGGTCTCTGAGTGAGCCGCTGAGCACGCTGCCGAGTGCTACCAGATGTTAACTGGAAGACCCTGCACTTGTCGAGAGGAGTGAGGAGACACAAGCCAGCGCTCCTCACCTTCAACGGGCCGAGAGATGGAAGGCCCTGATAGTAGATGAGTGATGGAGAGCAGCTTGCTTCCTGGCTGGGCACCCACCAACAATTGTGCTCTACAGCATCTTGGGGCCGATGGGAGAAGGGCAAGAGAGCACCCACCAGAGAAACTGCAGCCATGAACGATCGAAAGCCTGGGAATTTTGCTAAAATGCAGTTGCTGATTCTGTAGGTCTGGAGGAGGCCCGACACTGGGCATCTCTGACAAGCTGCCAGGTGACATGGCTGCTGCTGGTCCATGGACCCACCACCCCTTGGGGAACAATTCTCTGACCACAGTTTGGGTGAGTCTTAGGAGACTTTTGCTACTAAGCATCCTCAAGTCATAGACTCACAGATCTTAAAAGGACGATGAGAAGTCATTGTCACACAGGGAAGGTCCTATTAGCTCCATGTTTCACACGCTCTCCTTCCCTCCTCTGTGTACTACAGGAACCCTTTTCTAGTTCCACTCACCATTTCACACTGCCTCATCCCTTGGACAGTCAGTGCCCAGACATCACTCAGTTTGGAGACTGCCTGGCAGGTTGCATTGTGGAAGCAGCGCATTGTGGTTGAAAGAGGGGATTTTGGAATTAGATATCCATGGATTTGAATCCCGACTCCACCACTTACTGCCAAGCATGCTTAATCTTGGGCAAGTTATTTTACTTCCTTTCAATCTTAGCTTCCCACAGGCAACCTGGGAAGAATGTTCTTTCCTCAAAACCTACCCATCTCATTAAATGGGATAACAGATATGAAGAGTTGGACACAATGCCAGGTATTCAATAAGCGTCAGCTGCTTTTGCACTCACTCAGTACGCACTTGCCAAAGGAATGAATGAATGAATGCTATGAGGCAGCTGAGACAGAGGAAGTCTAAGTGGTTTATACTCTATCACACAGCAGAAAGAAGCGGGCACAGAGGCTGGTTGAAGAGGTATGGTGCCTAGTCCTCCCACTCTCCATGACATCCCACCCGCTTTTTGCACCCCCAACGCCACCCGAATGAAATCCAAGTGACAAATGCATGAAATGCTCACTTTGCCCTCTTGATCTGTATGAATCATCCCATAAAGCTGTTTAGGAAACAAGAGGTCTGGGTGAGGGGATGACAATCTGGTTAAACATTGTATTGTGTCTGGCACACCAAGACATGTTCTGAATGTAGGATTCAGGGTTGTGTAGACAAATGTTAACAGTTATTTTGAGACCAATCTCAGGGAGACAATTAAGGCCTAAGAGGTGGCTCTGCCTCAGATAGCCCAGGAGGGACAGAGCTGGGACTGCAACTGGGTCTCCTGACCCCAAGCCAACATCTTCCACTGTAGACTGTAGACTCTTTCCTATCTTAAGAAACCAAGAAAGGAGAAAGTAGAGGCATGGAGGATCATGCATACTTAAACCAACTTATGAGAGGTGAAAATTTAATAGTCTGCAAGTCCAATGCTTAGATATCTAAAGTCATTTTCCAAGTAACACTTTTTCTGAATTCTTTTAAAATGACATGCATAGGTTATGTCTTAACGCAGATTTTTTCATGTGATGTTTCCTACACTATAATGATAGCAATAAAATATTCATCTAAAACTCTAAAATTAACAGGATGCAAGATAAAAAAAGAATCCAGATTTGCCCAGATAAATCATGGTTCTGTTCAGTCCAACCGCCCGCATCCGTCCCATTCCTGACTCAGGCTCTTCTTTTCCCATGTGGGGGTTATGATGACTGGCACTTGGCTCTCACTTCGGCCTCCTTCAAGTGTAGCATCTGGTACTGCAGAGACTGGAAAGCTAAAAACTACATTTCCCAGACTCCCTTGCAGTTAGGGTTCTGGATGCAAATTAAATCTCACCAATTAGATGCTCTCATGCAAAATCTAGATGGTAGAAGTGAGGCAGACACCATCTTCCTGCTTCCTCTGCTAATGTGGTGGTGGAGACTCCTGGTTTTTCCTGCAGTTAGCGTGCTGGTGTTGGGCATCATCTTCAGGGGTGTCAGGAGAGAAATGCAGCCGCAGGACACCTGGATTCAGGTCTAGGCAGTGACTGCGTGGGAACGGACAGGCTTTTGAGGCGGTGGCGGTGGCAGCTTCTTGACCCTTGGATGGTAGCTTCTGCAGTGTGTTTTTGAAGTCAGCTCCAGGGGCAACCTCCTAATCGCCCACTACCTTGTTGGGCAGAAAAAGTAGCTTTTCTGGTTGGCCAGTTGACACAGGCCCTATTTCCCATGGGTGGATTCCTTCATGCCAACCCGCCAGCTTGAGCTCCCAATTATTGCCCACTTAGTACCACCCCTGCCCTTGGGTGGGTTTGATGCCTGGCATAAGACAGATACCTTAAAGCTGCTGGTGATGTGGCTGTGGAGATGAGCCATGTTCTTCAACCCCCTCACCTCCAGGCATATACCCTACATTAACATTTCTGACATTTTGTGCGGTGTGCTTTTCCTGGTTCTGGATACCTAGAGAATCACTTCATTTATTTCATGTCTCATTTTCCCCATCTGTCCTCTGTCTCCTGCCCTATTATTGTTCAAGCTGAGGATCAATATTTATTCAGAGTCTCCCAATGGCCCATGTGCTCACTGACAGAACCAGCTTTATGTGGAAGACAGGAGGTGGAAAGGTATGGTGGAATAGTTTTTCCAAGGTGTCCGATGCCTCAGCTATCTCACCAACTGATATAAGGCCTAAAAATCCACAGTTAGTGTCTCTTTTCTTTAGCTCAGGAGTTCTTAACATATAGTGATGCATAGTACACGATGGTACTATGATATATATATATCCAAATATCCAAACATCCAAATATACTAAAGCTTAGTATAGACATGGAGATGATGCAGGAATGATTTAAGAAAAATGTGGGAGAAAATCTGAAAATTGAGTTGATTCTTTACTTTTTCTGCTTGTTGAGAAAACACAGTCCTCCCCCTTCCTCCTCCTCCTCCTCCTCCTCCTTCTCCTCCTCCTCCTCGACCTCCTCTGTTTTCTTCTCTCTCATCCTCTTCCTTTTCTTCTACCTCTTCAATTTAAGACTGCTCAGCCTCTTCATGTGCAAAGACCCTTGGAAAAAATAACATTTTAAGCTGCTATCAGTCCCCACACCATGATGGATTGAGTTTTAGAGGAACAGATAAGATGGGGTGAGGGGTGGGGGTAGAGAAAGAAGATACTCCGTGTCTAAGGGGGAAAGGCATGTGGGAAAGGATATAACGTGTGGAGGGGTGAGGTGCCGAATACAAACTATTTCATGATTGTTACCCAGGCTTATCTCTGCCATTTAATGTTCAAGGATGAGCTCTTTGATCTTATTGATCATAAACAAAATCGCTAGATAATGTTACTTTTAAAAATTCAAATCTTACAATAACCTTATGAGATGGGTATCATTAATCCCATTTTGTAATTGAGAAAACTGTGGCTTGGAGAGGTAAATTTTAGTTCCTTTCTCTAGCCCAGACCTCACCTTCAAACATAGAGCTCTTCTACCCAAAGCTTACTCAACACTAGTTCTTGGATGGCTCTAATCCAGAAGGCCTGAGTTCTCACACCCCTGCCCTAAGGCCACTCTTCCCTCAGTCCCTCCCCATCTCAGATGGTAACTCTATTCTTCTTTAGGCAGCTCAATCTAAGACAAAAGCTCTCAACCAAAGTGCTCCAACTCTGGTTTAGGGTAAATATGAGAACAGAACCATGGATGTTCTCCCCAAGGGAATTAGATGTTCTTCCCGGGTGCTCTGCCTCCCCACTGGAAGCTAGACTGGGCTCCCTAGATGGCAGTCAGCTCCCCTAAGCCCCCACTTTTCTTGTCTGGAGTTATTAAGTCTTTCCTGAAGACACAGGGTATATGAGACCCTGCTCAGAGTAGAAAATTTGTGGTGGAAATATGTCAGTGAGGATGCAGGGCAGGGCAGGCCAGAAACCCTGTGGAGCAATAAAGGGGTGAGTTATGAGGTCGGAGCCCCGAGGAGGGTTCAGGGAGACAGAGAGGGATGGGCCTCACCATGGAAACGAGGTTAAAAAGGGAAACTGACCCTGAGTCTCCCTTTGCTATCCTCTGATGTGGATGTTTCCAAGGCAATGAGGTCTAGTTAAAGTCCTTTGTCCTAGAGAGGCAGTACTGGTGACACATGGGCTCGAGAGCTAGATTATCTGGACTTGAACCCCAGCTCTGAGCTCTGAAGCTTCCAGCTCTGAACCCCAGCTCCAGAGCTACTAGTGTGAGCTCACTTGGGGCAAGCTGCACACCTATTTCCTCTTCTGGAATTACAGGGATAAAAATAGTACCTAGCTCAGAGCCTTGCTGGGAAGAGCAAAGAGTTACAACCCTAACCTTTGTGGGTTAGGACATTGGACTGACACATTGTGTGAGCTGCCTTCCTTCCCTGTTCTCTGGAGGGAGCGGCGTTGAGGTGGAGAGGTTGCTCTAAGCAGGCTGGACCCACACAACCAAGCCCGCCTTGCCCTGCCCCAAATACAAGTAACCTGAGTTTATAGGGTGCAAAAACACGTTTGTGAGCTTTCTGTTCTGGGAGACTGTTTGGATGCACCCTGCAGTTAGGAGACTATGCTGAATCCCAGCAGAAGGGAGCTGCCAGCACCAGCTTACCCTATAACCATGGGGTCTGATGAGAAGAACCTCACATAGGGGTGGGGTGGGGCTAGGGTGGGGGTGAGGACTGCCTTTCAGCTGGGAAAAGCTGCTCCTGGCTGCTTTCTCAGTGCAGGGGAAGGGGAGGAGCAAGGAGGGGTGTCAGGCATCTCATCTACCCAATGTTATTAGAAAGGCGAAAAAAATACAAAACAAAACAGATAATACAATTTCACATGTGCACTGCTTTTAATTTTCCAAAGAGCTTTCATAGGCATTATCTTAGTTTGCCAGGGCTGCTAGAACAAAATACCAGTCTGGTTGTCTCATGGTTTTGGATTCTAGAAGTGTAAAACTCAAGCTGCCGGCAGGCCATGCTTTCTCTGAAGCCTGGATGCGACTTTCTGGGATTGGTGCCATCTCTGCCTCCATCACGTGACCATCTATCTGTGGCTTCCATGCTCTCTGCTCAGTCGTCTGTATCTCTGTTGAAGTTTCTTCTCCGTGTAAGGACTCCGATTGGACTAGGGCCCGTCTTTCAATTGGCCCCATCTTAATAGGATCTTTGAAGATCCTATTTACAGATGGGTTCACACCCATAGGTCCAGGGGCTAAGATGTGAACACATCTTTGTGGGGGACACTGGAGTCGATCTCCAGTGGGCATTATCTCATGGGAACCACCTAGTAATCCTGGGACAGGGGCGGGGATGGTGGCTAGGAAGGTTTTATTAGCTCATGTTACTCAGAAGAAAATCAAGAACATGGAAAGGTTAACCTTCGCACCCAGGGTCACCAGGTGAGTGATGCCAGGATGGTGGCTTGGCGAAAGCACCCCAAAACTATCAGGACGCTTGCTTCTAGTTTGGGCTGGATCACCGCCTGCCTGTGTGACTTTGGATAAGATATGCAACCTCTCAATGCATCAATTTTCTCATCAGAAAATTAAGGATCATCCTACCGGCCATACCAACCCCAGAGCACTCTTATGAGGTGGGGATAAGAAAAATGAAACATGTAACAGGTGCTCTAAATGTTAACACACAATAATACCACTTCTTTGGAGGTCATTTATCCCACAACCCTAACTATCCAGAACACACCTGAGAATCTGAAAGGGTAGTGGGGTAGGAGGGGTGAGAACTGATTTTTAGTGAGCACCTACTATGGAGAAAGACTGTACACTGAAATTGGTCCCTTTGCATATACTTGTTTCTTTAATCCCCTCAATATTCCAAGAGTAGATATTAAAATCCACTTTTACAGATGAGGATACTGAACCTAAGAGGTTGAGAAGCTTTTCTAAGCTAGTTAGATACTGAACTGGAATCTGAACCCAACTCCAACTTTCTAACCCTCCACAGCCCATGTTCTGACTAATCTAGACTGCCCTCCGGATCTCCATCTCTGGAAAAATCTTCAAAAAGGCATCTTACATATGTCGTAACAATAACAGGTTAAAACTCACACACTTGACTCACACTCTCACTTTGAGCCTATTTGTTCTTATTTTAGACATAATTCTGACATATTTGGTTGTCAGGTTTCCCATCCTACCACAAATTAGAAGGTACATAAGGATACTGCTCATCTATGACAGCAAGAAGTGACAGCTGACAGGAGAAAAATAATATTGTATAACTTTAGCAGGTTTGGTTGGTGTGCCAGTTTGAAAGGATCATGTATCCTAGAAAAGCCATGTTTTAATCCTGATCCATCTAGTGGAGGCGACCATTTCTTTTAATCCTTATTCAGTACTGTAGGTTGGAAACTTGATTAGGTTATCGCCACTGAGATGGGGCACACCCAAATGTGGGTATTAATCTTTGATGGGAAGGAGATGTGACTCCACCCATTCCAGGTGGGTCTTGATTAGTTTACTGGATCCTTTAAAAGAGGAAGCATTTTGGAGAGAGCAGCAGAGCCACAAGAACCACAGGAGCCCACGCAGCCAGAGAGTTTTGGAGAAGCAGGAAAATGCATTCATGAAATAAGAAGCCTGGAGAGGAAGCTAGCAGATGTCACTATGTACGCCATCTGCCTTTCCAGTTAAGAGAGAAACCCTGAACTTCATCGGCCTTTCTTGAGTGAAGGTCACCTCTTGCTGGTGGCTTATTTGGACATTTTTATAGACTTTAATTGGGACATTTTCATGACCTTAGAACTGTAAACTTGCAACTTAAATTCCCCCTTTTAAAACCCATTCTGTTTCTGGTATATCACATTCTGGCAGGTAGCAAACTAGAACAGTTGGTCTAGAGGCAAATAGCCCTACAAATTTCATGGACCCCTACAGAGAGTGTTGTGAGTGACCTAAGAAAGTTCCTGCCTTCCTGATGAAAATAAAATAAAACCTCTATTCCCCAGGAAGACCTGACTCCAAATGGAGACTCTCCACTTTGGGTGGAGCTGGCTTCGACCAGCTATGACTCTTGTTCCCCAGGAAACACTCTCCCCTTTCTGAGTCCCTTTTCTGAGCATCGGGCCCTGCTCCACCCTTACTCAGTCTGAGAACCTGGGCCTTTGTTCTTGGTGCCACTGAGAAACACAGCTGGCATGTTCAACACACATTCACTAAAGATTCGGAGACAGCAGTGAAAGGAAGAGGAGAGCATGCAATCAGATGATCTGATGCCAAATAGTCTTTCATTTACCCTTCCTATAGTCAATAAAGATCGACCAGGGGATACAGTTGTGAAGTTGGTCAACTCTCTTTCTTTCCTCTTGGAGCTAGCTACACTCTTATAGTGAGTATGCCCTGTGAGTCTTCAGCTTGTGACCATGGAGAGGGACGTGTCCCCTCCTGGTTCAACCTGCCTCGTGTGGCTGATGAAACTGCCCACCCACTCTGCACTGTCCAAAGCAAGTAAGACAGCTTCCAGAATTCTAATTTCCTGTTCTGGATAACTGATAACTGGGGCAACTTCCCCCTTCAGAGGTAGACTGTACCTGCCCAAAGGGGCATGGCCTTAGCTATGCAGGAACAACTGAGGAAACCCCCATAGAACACAACTCAACACTCCAGCTTCCATCAAAAAGCAATGTTGGCTCAGTGGCAGAATTCTCCGCTGCCATGCCAGAGACCCGGTTTGTTTCCCAGAGCCTGCCCATGTGAAAAAAAAAAAAAAAAAAGTCAATATCCATACATAGCAAGGGCGCCATTTTGTAACAACTATTTACAGTGGTGACACTGAGTCATTTAACAAAGTGGAAATCATGTTCACTAAAGTCTGTTTAAGAGGTTAGGATCATACATAATCTATTTTAGAAAAGCTGCCATAAAATGATAAAAATAAGAAATTTGAGTGCATAGACAAGTAAGGTTGAGTTATCCAGACGATACCATACCCAAGTGTGGTATTATTGTATTGCCAGTTTCATTAAAAAGCCAACCTCCTGATTCCAAGCCCCACCTCATTTTCCTAATGGACCACACCCAGGTCCCTGGGTTTCCTGTATCCTCAATGCTTATGGCAAAGTGCTCCCCTGCACACTTGTGACCTTGCTGAGGATGTGACAACCCCACACTCTCTTCATTTAGTACCCCAAGCCATGGATGGGTCCTTACCAGCCACACACACTCTCAGTAGCCTTGGACACATGGACTCCACCCGTGGTAGCTGCATCCGAGCCTGCCCTGGGCCCCAATGAGGGCTGAGCTCGGGTCTCCGCCCAGCTCCTGTCTCCAGAGAAAGGGAAGGAACAACTGATCACATTTCCCCAGGGTAAAGAACAGCTCCTTCTGCTTAGGAAGAATAAAGTTTCCAACATTTTGCAAAAGTTCACAGAGCCCTGTGGGTTCTGCTCCATTAATAGGTAAGAGGGTTTGGCAAATGGCAGACCCCATTGTCCCTGCTGGAAGGAAATGGCATTTGACACAAAACCCTTCTAGTAGAACAGAAGTTCCAAATGCAGGGACCCTGCGCCCCACAGGGCAGGCCTGCATTCCCTCTGGGGGTGGAGTGGGGTGGAGGGGTTGAAGCCTAGACCTTTCTCCCACTTCATTACATGGCCATTATTAACAGGGGTTCACAGCCTGAGCAGCCTGAAAGAGACACGGGGTGAGGGGCACACATGGTGCCAGGTGGAATCCAGGGTGGCAACCATATTTCAGGCACAAACGCCCAGGCTTGCTTCCATCTCACCCTGATGATGTTTTACACTCTTGTTGCTTCCACGGGAAGAATCATCTTGGGGGCTCTGCAATGCTGAGAGCTGGATTGGTTTACCTGCCATCTGAGAGGCAATATAAGGTTGTGACTAAACACGCAGATTTGGGAGCCAGACTCGAGGGTTCAAATCTTGGCTTTGTCACTCATCAGCTGTGTGACCTTGGGCAAGCTGCCTAACTTATCTGTGCCTCAATTTCCTCTTCTGTAAAATAGAGATAATACTTGTTGTTGTTGTGAAGAATAAATGGGTTGATATTTCTAAAGCACTTAGAATTGTGCCTGGCACATGTCAGTGTGTGCTAAATAAAACAAAATAATTAGGCAAGGGCTGGGGATTTAAAAACATAAGGTGTTTCCAAGAAAGGTTGTTGAGTCTCCAATGCGTGGATTCTCTCTCATTATCAACTCCTCACTCTAGAGGCAGCATTTCCTGAATGGGGCTGTAGGGGACAGAGTGCATGAAGGGTTAAACCCCCAAGTGCACAGAAAAACAAGTTCCATCTGGTCCCTGGGACAAAGCGACAGCCTGCAAAGCCCCCAGCCCGGGCTCCTGCTCAAAGGACACATTGCTTTTTAAAATTCCAACTTGTGGCTGCCTCGATCTATAAATCAACCAGTTCTCCACACCCTAGAGCTCTGAGCAGGATTCACAAATGGCAGCAAAACATTCATGTTCCAAGAATAGGAATATGAGGCAGCCTTTGCCCTCCATCACTGCTCCCTGGTACCCAGCCTCCCTGCTTCTCTAAAGCCTGCCCAACCAGTACCTCATCTTTTACTCCCTTCAAGGCAGGGATTACTCTTTAGGTTGCCAAGAGAAGGAGGGCAAGAAAGAGCAAACGGTCAAAGCTCAAGCTGGGATTAGGACCTTGTTTAGATACCCAGCTTAAGTGAATGGTCCCTGGGAATCAGTGGGGCCCCTGCCTTTTGTACATTGGCAATGGGAAAATAATTCCCCTTGCCCTACCTCCCTACACTGGTACTGGGATCTCATCTGGAGCGGCCAGCCTGGGAGTGGAGCAAGCTTGATGAATGAGAACCATCAAACACTGCTGGGGGAATTCCATCAGAGAAGCAGAGGGCTTCTTGAAGGCTTCCTGATTGATCTGTACGTGGACAGCCTGTGTCCCAGGGACCCCTGGAAGACACCGAGGGACCTCTGTACCTGCAAGGGGAGACACCTCCTTGCCCTCTCAATCCTTAGTTTTTATCATGTCCCTGGCACTTGCCCACGACCAGATAATGCTGAATCCAGCTCTAGCACTGACCCTATAGAGCAGGGAAGTAATTCACTAAAAGTTGGGCAATGCAAAGTTGCAGTTTCCACAGCAACCAACACTTCAGACCATTTGGGTAGCTGAAGCTTTTCCTCTTAGTGTTCATTGTTTTTTCTCCAAATAGCCTTTTCTCCCCCTTCTTATTAATCTAATACACATTCATTGGAGAACATATGGAAATTACAGACAAGTGTAAAGGAGGAAATAAAAATCACCCTTAATCCCATCACTCAAGGAGATCTGATGTTAACATTTTGATGTAGCCCCCATCAGTCTCATTTAAATGCATATATAAAAACATGTAATTTTTGAAAAGTGGGAATATACTGTTTCAGCATTTGGTTTCTTTCACATAAAACTGTATTGTAAGAATTCCCAAGAGCCTTAAATATTCTTTGAGAACATGATTTTTAATGGCTACATGGTGTTTTTTCATATGGAATAGCATATTCTTTTTAATCAACCTATTGTTGGATGTTTAGATGATTTTCTTTCCTTCTTCTTTTTTTACTATTTTAAATAACGCTACAATGAACATCCTTTTACATAAATTTTTGTATGTCTAAATAATCAGATTAGAATAAATTTCTAGAATTAAAATAATTGTTCAAACACAATGAATATGTTAATGATTTTGCTCCGCATTACCAAATCACCTCCAGAAAGGCTGAAGCAATTTATGCTTCTACCTATAATGCATACTCTCATTTTTAAAAAACCTAAACTGCCAAAAAAGTTTGGTTGTGTTTTTTCCAGTTATATACTTTTTAACAATTTTTCAATTACAAAAGACCATTTCAAGAAATTTGGAAAATAAGGGGAAAACACCCATCGTCCCACACAGCTAGTTAGTTGCCATTTTATTGCACACATTTCAGAATTTCCTTCCTTCCTTCTTTTTTCCTTCCTTCTCCTCCTCTTTCTTTCTAAAGCAGTTTTTTCCCCATACCATACAACACATCCAATGTATATAATCAATGGCTCTTCATATAATCACAGAGTTGTGCTTTCATCAGCACAATGAATTTTAGAACATTTCATCACTCCAGAAGAAAAATCCCAATCCCTGTATATCCCCCTGTTATTGACGCTTAGCATTGGTTTAGTACCTTTGTTACAATTGATGGAAGACTTTCAATTTAAAATGTTACTTGTTAACTATAGTCCATGGTTTGCATTAGGTGCATTTTCCCCATATACTACCCTATTATTAACACCTTGTAATAGTGACATGCATTTGTTCTGGTTCATGGAAGAGCATTCTTATATTTGTACTATTAGCCTCCTTCATCATCCACAACAGGGTTCACTGTGTTACACAGTCCTGGTTCATCTTCTAGCTTTCCTTTTAGTGACATACACAACCCTAAACTTCCCCTTTCAACCACAATAACCCACATGATTCAGTGCTGTTAATTACACTCACAATAATGTGCCACCATCACCCTTTATCTTCAAACATCTACAATCAACCTACTTAAAAATTCCACACAAATTAAGCATCAAGTTCCCATTCTCTACCCTCATTCTACCTTCTGGTAATGTATATTCTAGATGTTAACTCCATGAGTTTGCTCATTATATCTAGTTCATATTAGTGAGATCAGACAATATTTGTCTTTTTGTGTCAGGCTTATTCCACTCAACATAATGTCCTCAAGGTTCATCCCATTTCATCGCATGCATCAGGACTTCATTTCTTCTTATAGCTGAATAACATTCCATCGTATGTATATGCCACATTTTGTTTATCCATTCATCAGTTGATGGACACTGGGTCTTTACATTTTTTGGTAATCGTGTATAATGCTGCCATGAACATCAGTATGCAGATGTTTGTGTCCCTGCTTTCAGTTCTGTGTGTATAGCCAGCAGCAGGATTGCCGGATCAGATGGCAGTTCTATACTGAGCTTTCTGAGGAACTTCCACATTGTCGACCACAGCAGCTGCACCATTTTACATTCCCACCAGCAGTGAATGGGTTTATTTTCCCACATCCTCTCCAACATTTGTAGTCTTCTGTTTGTTTAATAGTGGCTATTCTAGTAGGTATGAGATGATATTTCATTTCAGTTTTGATTTGCATTTCCCTATTAGCTAGTGATGTGGAGCATCTTTTCATGTGCTTTTTTTTTTTTTTGCCTTTTTTTGTACTATTAGCCTCCTTCATCATCCACAACAGGGTTCACTGTTACACAGTCCTGGTTCATCTTCTAGCTTTTTTTTGCCATTTGTATATCCCCCTGTTATTGACCCTTAGCATTGGTCTAGTATTTTTTTTTGCCATTTGTATATCCTCTTTGGAGAAATGTCTATTTAATTATTTTCCCATTTTTAAATTGGGTTGTTTGTCTTTTTACTGTTGAGTTGTAGGATTTCCTTATATATTTCGCATATTACACCTTTATCAGATATGTGGTTTCCAAATATTTTCTGGCTTTTCACCATTTTGACACAGTCCTTTGAAGCACAAGTCCTCAGTTTTCAAGAGGTCCTATTTATTTTTTCTTTCATTGCTTGTGCTTTGGGTATAAGGTCTAAGAAACCACTGCTTACTGAAAGATCTTGAAGATGCTTCCCTACATTTTCTTCTAGATGTATGTTCTTGGCTCCTATATTTAGGTCTTTGATCCATTTTGAATTAATTTTTGGGTAAAGTGTGAGATAGGAGTCCTTTTTCATTCTTTTGGATATGGATATCCAGTTTTCCCACCACAATTTGTTGAAGAGACTGTTCTGTCCCATTTGAGTAGACTTGGCAGCCTTGTCAAAGATCAATTAACCACCAATGTGTGGATCTATTTCCAAACTCTCAATTCAGTTCCATTGATTAATATGTCTATCTTTATGCCAGTACCATGTTGTTTTGACCGCTGTGGCTTTATAATATGCTTTAACATCAGGAAGTATGAGGCCTCCAACTTCTTTTTACTTTTTTAAAACTATTCAGGTCTCCTTACCTTTCCAAATAAATTGGATAATTGACTTTTCTGTTTCTTCAAAGTAGGCCGTTGGAATTTTGATTGGGATTATGTTGATTCTGTAAATGAATTTTGGTAGAATAGACATGTTTACTATTGTGCAGTTATGTACCCCAGAAAAACCATGTTCTTTTAATCCAATCTTGTGAGGGCAGACCTGTTGTTGGGTGGGGCCTCTTAATTAGGTTATTTTCATGGAGATATGACCCATCCAATTGTGGGTGGAGCCTTTTCATTAGGCTGTGTCCATGGAGATGTAGCCCTCCCCATTCGAGGTGGGTCTTAATCCTTTCCTGGAGCTGTTTAAAGACAGAGCTCAGAACCAACACAGAGAGCAGAGAGATGAAACCAAGGCACATATGTCTGGAGATGTAGAAGGAGCTGAGAGAGCTGTTTGAACCCAGAAGCCAGGAGAGAACGACAGCAGAGAGAGTTGCTATATGCCTTCCCATGTGTTGGAGAGAACCCGGAGGTGATTAGCCTTTCTTGGGAGAAGCTATCCTCTTGCTGGTGCCTTAATTTGGACATTTTCACAGCCTTAGAATTGTAACTTGTAACTTAATACATTTTATAAAGCCTATCCACTTCTGGTATATTGCATTCCAGTAGCATTAGCAAACCAAAACAATTATATTTAGCCTTCCAATCCATGAATATTTAGATCTTTCTTCTTTGATTTCTTTTAGTAAAGTTTTGTAATTTCCCATGTATAAATAAATCCTTTATGTCCTTGGTTAAATTTATTCCTAGATGTTTGATTCTTTTTATTGTTATTGTACATGGATTTTTTTCTTGATTTCAACTTCAGATTGTTTGTTACTAGTGTATAGAAACATTACTGATTTTTGTTTCTTGATCTTGTATCATGCCACTTTGCTGAACTCCTTTATTAACTCTATTAGCTTTGTTGTAGATTTTTCAGAACTTTTAAAATATTGGATCATGTCATCTACAAATGGTGAAAGTTTTCCTTCTTCCTTTCCAGTTGAATGCCTTTTATTTATTTTCCTTGATTAATTGCTTTGGGTAGAACTTCCAGTACAATGTAGAATAACAGTAGTGATGGTGAGCATCCTTGTTTTGTTCCAGATTTTAGAGGAAAAGCTTTCAGTCTTTCACTATTGACTATGATGTTAGCTGTGGGTTTTTCATATATAACCCTTATTGTGCTCAGGAAGTTTCCTTCTATTCCTATCTTTCAAAGTGTTTTTTATCAAGAAAGGGTGGTGGGTTTTGTCAAATGCTTTTTCTGTGTCAATTGAAATGATCATGTGATTTTCCCCTTTGATTAATGTGGCATATTACATTAATTGATTTTCTTGTGTTGATCCACCCTTGCATATCTGAAATAAAACCCACTTGATCATGATGTGTAATCCTTTTAATGTGTTGTTGGATTTGAGTTGCAAGTATTCTGCTGAGGATTTTGCATCTATATTCAATAGAGATTGGTCTGTAATTCTCTTTCTGGTAGTATCTTTGATCTGGCTTTGGTATTAGGGTGATATTTGCTTCATAGGATGAGTTAGGTAGTGTTCCCTCCTCTTCAAAATTTTGGAAGAGTTTGAGCAGGATCAGTTTTAATTCTTCTTGGATTGATTGGTAGAATTTACCTGTGAAGCCAACTGATCCTGGACTTTTCTTTGTTGGTAAGTTTTTGATGTCTGATTCAATCTCTTTACTTGTGATTAGTTTGTTGAGGTCCTCTGTTTCTTCTTGAGTCAATTTAAGTTGTTTGCGTGCTTCTAGGAAATTGTGTATTTTATCTAAGTTGTCTAATTTGTTGGCATACAGTTGTTCATAGTATCCTCTTATGACACACATATATATTTTTTTTATTTATGTGTGGTAGGTAGCAACACCCCCACTTCTCTGTTCTATTTTCATCTTCTGTCTTTTTTTCCTTGTCAATCTAGCTAAATGATTGTGAACTTTACTGATCCTCTCCAAGAGCCAACTTTTGATTTTATTGATTCTCTCCACTGCTTCTTTGTTGTTGTTGTTGTTGTTCTCAAATTCATTTATTTCTGCTCTAATAGTTATTTCTCTCCTTCTATTTGCATTGAGATTAGTTTTCTCTTCTTTTTTTCTAACTCCTCCAGGTGTGCAGTTAGTTAGATCTTTGATTTTAGCTCTTTCTCCCTTCTTAATATGGTGTTTAGGGCTATAAATTTCCTTCTCATCACTGCTGTTGCTGCATCGCATAACTTTTAATATATTCTGTTCTTATTTTCATTTGTCTTGAGGTATTTACTGATTTCTTTTGCAATTTCTTCTTTGACTCACTGATTGTTTAAGAGTGTGTTGTTTTCCCTCCACATTTGTGAATTTTCCATTTCTTTGTCTGTTATTGATTTCCAGCTTCATTCCATTATGATCAGAGAAAGTGCTTTGTATAATTTCAATCTTGTAAATGTATTGAGACTAGTTTTGTGATCCAATATGTGGTCTATCCTTGAGAATGATCCATGAGCACTTGAGAAGAATGTATATCCTGCTGTTCTGGGGTATCATGCTCTACATATGTCTGTTAGATCTAGTTCATTTATTATTCAAGTTCTATGTTTCATTATTGATCCCCAGTCTAGATGTTCTATCTATTGATGAGTGTGGCGTATTAAATCTCCAACTATTATTGTAGGGATATGTATTACTCCTTTCAGTTTTGCCAGTGTGTGCCTCATGTATTTTCGGGCACCCTGGCTAGGTGCATATGATTGCTATTTCTTCCTGGTGCATTGCCCTTTTTATTTATATAAAATGCCCCTCTTTTACTCTTATAACATTTTTGCATTTAAAGTCTATTTTATTTGATATTAATATAGGTACTCCAGGTTTTTTTTGGTTACTATTTGCATGGAATATCTTTTTTCCAGCCTTTCACTTTCAACCTATCTATATCCTTAAGTCTAAGGTGAGTCTCTTGTAGACAGCATGTACCTGGTTCATATTTTAAAATACATCCTGCAAATCTGTGTCTTTTGATTGGGAAGTTTAACATTCTATGTTATTACCATAAAGACAGTACTTCCTTCAAACATTATTCTTTGGCTTTTATATGTCTTATCTTATCTTTGTCTTTCTTTTTACCCTTTTGGTTACCCTTAGCGATAATTTTAATTTATACACTCTCCTTCAAGCTTCTCTCTCCTGTTTTTTCTTCTTTTAAGCCTGCAGAGCTCCCTTAGTATTTCTTGTTGGGTAGGTCTCTTGTTAATAGACTCTCTCAGTTTCTGTCTATCAGTGAATATTTTAAACTCTCCCTTGTTTTTGAAGAAGAGTTTTGTCAGATAAAGAATTCTTGGCTTGTCCCCTTTTATTTTTCAGTATCTTAAATATATCATACCACTGCCTTTTCGCCTTCATGGTTTCTGATGAGAAATAGGCACTTAGTCCTATTGAGTGTCCCTTGTATGTGTTGGATGGTTTTTCTCTTGCTACTTTCAGAATTCTCTCCTTATCTTTGGCAGTTAACAGTCTAATTAGTATGTGTCCTGGGATAGATCTATTTAGATTTATTCTGTTTGGACTATGTGGCACTCCTTGGATATGTATATTTATGTCTTTCACAAGAGTTTGGAAGTTTTCAGCCATTATTTCTTCAAATATTCTTTCTGCGCCCTTTCCCTTATCTTTTCCTTCTGAGACACCCATGATGCATATGTTTGTGTGCTTTGTGTTGTCACTCAATTACCTGAGGGCCTGCTCAAAATTTTCCATTCTTTTCTCTATCTGTTCTTTTGTCTATTTGATTTTGGATGTCCTGTCTTCTAAGTCACTGATCTTTTTTTCTGTCTATTCAAATCTGCTGCTGTATGCACCTAGCATATTTTTAATCTCATCTACTGTGATTTTCAGTCACTTAAGTTCTGTTATTTTTCTTTCTGTGCTTTCAAATTCTCTTTATGCTCACCCAGTGTCTTAATATCTTTTATCTCTTTAGCTAGATTTTTCTTCTTCATCTCCTAGAATTGGCTTAGGAGATTTGTTTGAGCATCTTTGATTAGTTGTTCCAAATTCTGTATGTCCTCCAACTTTTTAATTTGTTCCTTTGATGGAGCTGTCTCTTCCTGTTTCTTACTATGTCTTGTAACTTTATGCTGATATCTCAGCATCTCATTATCATAATAAGATTATTCTGAAGGTTTGTTTCTCTTGTCTAGGATTTTGTTGTTGATTGGGTTTGTGTTAAGGCTCTTCTTTGATCCTTGGTTCATCAGTATTTCCCAGCCAAAACAAGACCAGGGACTCATACCAGGGGTGCAGACCCATTCCAATGGGTCCAGGGGAGAGGTTCAGGGAAGATGCCAAAAAGCCTTTACATCAGCTCCCCAAGGGCTTGCTTTTCTGGTTTGCCCAGCAAATGGTCTTTTCAGCAATCTATTCCATGCAGCCTAAGAAGGCAGTGTATTTTTAGCCCTCTGGTGGCTCCACCTTTGATACAGGTAGAAACAATGACCCTGGTGGTGATATCCAGAAGGGCTAAAGCAGCTGGACTCAATGGTCTACATTCACCAGCTAATAACTGGCTTAGTACTGAGCTGTGTCTGCCTCTGTTCTTGGAGAGAAGGGCTCCTATGTTCCTCCCAGTCCACAGAAGCCCACCAGGCTGGGATCGGGCTGACCCAGAGGTGCTTGCCTCAGGGTCGGTACCAGGATTCTCAGCCACGTGAGTTACAGTTTTTCATGGCAATTTCTCCATCTCTTAGTCCTGCTCTTTCCTGGATGCTGTGTAGAACTCCCTGGTCTCCCCATAGCCTCAGAACAGTTGTTTTGGATCGTTTCTGCCTGCCCAGTATCTGTTTTTGGAGAGGAGTGAGCCCTGTACTTCCGTATATTGTCATCTTCTCAGAAGTTGGATTTCAGAGTAATTCCAACTTGGCTGGTTTTAAATGACATCTATTCCATTTTTAAAAATTACATTTCTTTGAGTTATAAATGGAACTGAGATTTTTGTTATATTTTTAATAAATGTTCTGTAATCATCTATTAAAACCTTCTTCCTCTTTTTCTATGGTGTATTCATCTCTTTTAACTGATTTTTTTTTTTTTTTGCATGATCAGGCACCGGGAATCAAACCCAGGTCTCCAGCATGGCAGGCAAGAACTCTGCCTGCTGAGCCACCGTGGCCCACCCTTTTAATTGATTTTTAAGAGCTCTTTATCCATAAAGATAATAATCCTTTGCCATGTCTGTGGCATGTGTGTTCTGTTTTGTTGTTGAATTTTAATTTTGTTTATGGCATTTTTTAAGCCAGAAGTTCCAAATGCTGTTGTGAATCACATCCATCCATCTTTTCCTTTATGACTTTGCCCTTTGAGTTTATGCTTAGGCAGACCTTTTCCATGCTGTGATCAGATAAATATTTACCTATATATTGTTTCTCTCATTATTTTATGGCTGTGTGGTTTAGTTTTTATGTTGACTGCCCTAAACCTTCTGGATGTCGTGTAGAGGAGGGGCTCAGGGCTCACTTCTTTAATGATTCTGAAGGCAGGAGTCTATGGGGGCAGGTCACAGCCCCGGTCACAGCCCTTCTCGCTGGGGAGATGCAGGGATTGGCCTGTTGCTGAACCTGCCTTTCTAGTCTCAGCCTTGCAGGCATCTGACCACAAGGCTCTGGTTTGTTGCTAGTAAATGGAAGAAATGAACAGGGAAGAGGAAATAGCTGTTCCATGATCACACTGAAAAAGGTACATGTCACATGGCTTGGTTTCCTGTCTGGGGTGGGGGAGGGAAAGGATGGGGAGTGCCAGATGTACGCAGAGCTGGCAAGCAGCTTCAGTCTTAGCATGTTAGAAATCAAGAAATTGGATTCCAAACCTGAAATTAACCATCATTCTTCAATCCGAAGAGCAAGGCATTTTTTCTGACATTGCATATCATTGAATACCAGGTTTCCATAAGGAAGAGGGACTGGGGGAGGAGGGAACCTGGGAGGAGGTAGGTCTTCTCTTCACTCCAACCCCCCAAGGCGCCATAGAGCTCATTACATACCAGAACGGATGGTTAATCCACTACTAGGTCTGGGGAGAGGGTGGTTACCTTGGGACGCCCAGAGGGGCAGCAGGCTGCCCATTCTGTGCAGCCTCAGAAGATGGCTGCCCTCCCTCACCCCTACTTCAGCCCAGCCCCCTGACTTTTTGCCAAGGCTGCTTGCCCAGTTTGCCAAAGCCACTTCCGCACATGCTGACAAAGCATGGAATTCATTCATTCTGTCATTCCACAGGCTGACTGAGTGCCTACCATTTGCACAGCCCTGTAGATCTTCCCCTCTTCACCTGGACAAAATACTTCCCCCTACCCCTTAACACACACAAATTTTGACACCTTTATCTCCTTCTCCTCAAACCCTCAAAAAAACAATCCAAAGCAATCCTATCTTGGGTCCCATTTCCACTAGTCCTTGCCTCCACTGGGCTACCATGTTGTGTCTTGGAGCAGATTTTTATCTCACCACCAGCAGCATCTTCTACTGAACACTCTCTGTATCGGGCGCTGACAGTTTGTGCATGTGTGATCTCTCCCAATCTTCAGGGAAGACCCTTTCCTTCAGCAAATACTTGTTAAATGCCCACTGTATGACAGAGACTGTTGTAGGACCTGGGATATGTCAGTGACTCAACCAATGATATCTGCCCTCTTGGAGTTTACTCACAGGCTAGCCACAGGGTCGGGGTGGGAATGGACAAGAAAGATCTAAACGAGAAATTATATTTAGGTTAGGGAGTGATAAACACTGTGGAAAGAAGCAGAGTGGGATAAGGAGGCTCAGGAGTACCAGCGCATCAGGAAGGCCTCATTGAAAAGATGACGTCTAAGCAGAGACTTGAAGGAGGTGAGGGAAGGATCCATACAAGTGTGAGAGGGAAGTATGCGAGAGGGAAGAGTGTTCCAGGAAGAGGGAAGAGGTAGTGCAGAGGCCCTGAAGCTGGCCGTGCCCAGTGCGGTCAGGAAACAGAAAAGGGAGCTGGGAGCTAAGCAGCAGGGCAAAGTGGTAGGAGTTGAGGTCAGCGGGGTGGCGATGGGCCAGGCCACGCAGGGTCTTGTAAGCTCTTGTAAGGGCTTTGGCTTTTACTCCGGTGAACTGGAGAGGAATTGAAGGATTTTGAGGAGAGGAGTGAACAGATTGGACCTACAGATTTAAAGGTCCGCTCTGACTGCTGTGCTGAGAACATGCCATGTGTTCCGGGCTCGCAAAGAGGGTCGCAGGGAAACCCATCAGGAAGCTCTTGACTTAATCCAGGCGGGAAGACAGGGTGGTCCTCACCAGGGTGGGCGTCTGGATGTGTTTTGTAGGCAATGCCGACAGGGCTTGCTGATAGACTGGCTATGTGGTGGGAGGGAGAAAAGAGTTAGCCATGACTCCGAGGTGTTCAGCCTGCACAATTGGAAGGCTGGAACCGCCGCTCACCAAGACGATGAAGGTTGCAGATGGGGCTCGGGGAGTAGACACGTTGCGTTCGAGGAGCCAACCAGACATCTCTGTGGCCCCATGAGTAGGAACTCATCGGTAACTACATGATAGTCAAAGTCACAAGACTGGATGAGACCAGCAGGGGAGAAAGTGTAGGTGAAGATGAGAAGAAGATTAAAGACTGAGCTGAGCCCCTTGGTGACTGCGACATGAAGGGGACAGGAGAAGAGGAGCAGCCAGTAAGAAGTTTGAGAAGCAAAGAACCAGAAAGGCCAAAGGCAAGTCTAGAGAGAATGCTGGAAGCTGGATGAAATAACTGCAACCACAAGGAGGAAGTGATCAGCTAGGTCAAATGTTGCCCATGGGCAGAAACAGAGTAGGGTTGAGAATTGCTGTTATACCCCCTTAGAGGTGAGAAAATGAATCTTGGGGAGGTGAAGTAACTTGCCCAAGGTCACCCAACTATTAACAACAGGGCTAGGATTGAAACCAAGGTCTGTGCAAAGCCTGAGCCCCTGCTTTTAGCAACTACTTGTGCTGCATCTCATGCCACCCCTCAGGCTCCAAGTGCCCTGAGAACTAAGAAGTCAGCTCTCATATTCAGAAATTCTCACTCCTGCTAGAGAATCCATGTTGAAGAAGTCTGCAGGTTGAGAGAACTGGGAATGAATAGGAGCACACCAGCACAATTAAAAATCTTTCAAATCAGGGGTGGGGGTGTGAGAGGCATTCCTGGGTGCGGGAGGTCTGTGCCAGCGCTCTGTATTTCCTTCCAACTGATTGTTTCCCCAGCTACATTAGAGGGCTGGCCCCTGGCGGCGTTTTGCGCTAGGGGCCCCTGGTTTAAGACACTCTACTCCACGTATATTTGCATTTTAATAATAGAAGGGAATTTCCACAACCAACTGACAAAGGAAGCAGTGTGTGTGTGTGTGTGTGTGTGTGTGCGCGTGTGCGTGCACACGCAGAGATGTGCACATGCAAGCCCAATCAGGGGCCCTGCATTTCTTCACGTCTGGTTGAGTCTCCACCATCTGACCCACCCTCTGAAACGCCTTCCTGCATCAGTGGCCCCAGCCCAGAGCCTCTCTACGTCCTCCCCGGACAGGATGGTGGTCACCTATCTCCCCCTGGTGTCGGCTCTTGGGATTGCAGCCCTAGGAAATACCAGAAGGCGAGGAACGCCTACCCGCTGCCGAGCCGCCGAAGGCGCAGCCTCCTGGTCCTCTTCCTTTTCCCGCCCCCTCTGGACCTGCCCCGCCTTAGCCTGTGGCGGGTCTGGCACAGAGCTGCAGGGCCACGGGCCCCCTGGGTTCCCCGATGTTCCCTGATGCTGTGGAAACAACGCTGGCTTGCGAAACAGGATGCCCTATGGCTTATCCTGACTCTGCTCTGGGTTAGTGCTGAGACCTACCTGTGGGGAACAGAGGGAGGGCCCCTGATTTGTGCCCCTCTGCCGCCCACCCCCATCCCATCTCTTCTCCTTTGGCTAAGTCACTTGATCCTGGTGGGCCTTGGTTAGAGGGAGGAGCAGGAATGAGAGTAAATCCATGGCTCATTTTGTCCTAAACTGGCTTAGGAGGCAGGCTGGCCGCCTCTTCCAGGGACCTGGAGTGTGGAAACTTAGGTGGCATTCAGGAAACCTCTCAGGCCATTTAGGGCACGCTGCGGGTTGCTCCATATCCCATAGGAGGCACGGGTTATGAAGGGTTAGGAGTGTGAGGCTTGTGGCACCCAGAGACCTGGGTTCAAGTCCTGCCACTGTCGCTTTGTGAGCTGCAGAACTTTTTGTGCCTCAGTTTTCTCATCTGTAAAGTGCAGCTAATCATACTTACTGTGTGTGTAAGGTGGCCATAGGGCTTAAGTGTGGGAATGTTCACAAGCCACTCAGCACAGAGCTTGGCCGCTTGGAAAGCAGTCAGTAAATGTAGTCATGTAGCAAATATTTGGTGCTGATAAGGATGGGTGGGGAAGGATGGTTTAGGAGCCAGGGGGAGCTGGGTTCCAGTTTCAGCACTTCACATTTGAGCAAACTAATATGCACAAGGCTGTGATGTGGCTCAAATTGGGTCAGCACCCGTGTTCTCCTGCAGTGCGGCACTGACCCTGCGGGGCTGAGCTGAGACTTTTTCTCTGTGGGCCTTCGACTCCCCATCATGAAATGGAGACAGGCACAGGAATGTTCAGAGATAAGGGATGAGAAAATAGATCGTAAATGTGGTGAAAATATAAAGGACCGTTATGAGAGAGAAAGTGTGTTGCCAGTTGGGAAGCTCACCGTGTTATTACCAGAAGACCCCACCCGCCAGCTATCTTAGCACTGGTCTCACTGATTGGGATCTGCCTATTTCCTGGGCCCTCAAGGAGTTTATATTCCAGTTGGAGAGACAGACCAGCAAACAAATGGCTGAGAGCCGCTGGGCATTGACTCCCGAGGCAGGAGCGAGTAGATTCTCTGTCCTCCCCAAAGACTTGATAGAAACACTCCGTTAATGAAGAATGATTTTCAGAAGGGACAATTGCCCACTGGCGTAGGCAAAGATGGACAGGATTACTGAACTCTTGTACAGTGAAGAAGGTGCTAGAAGAGGAGTCAGAAGGCCCGGAGGCCGTCCCGGCTCTCTGGATAACATGCTGTATTGATCGCACATAAATTAGAAAAAAAAAAATCATTTCCCTTGGGCTGCTGTTTCCTCATTTGTAAAACAGATGCTCATACTTGCTCTGCATATTGTACGTGGCTGTAGTTTGAATCAAATGAAGTTGGTAAAGTATAACATGCTGTCCAAAGTGCTGGGCTGCACAGGTCCTTGAAGGTACAAACAATGAGAAATACCTGCCGAGCCAGGATCACACGACAAGTGTCCCCCCGCTGCTCAGCACCCACCAGCCGTCCTCAGAGCTCAGCACCCACCAGCTGTTCTCAGAGTTCCCCACCCAGTGGCTTTCAGGCTGCAGTCAGCACCTTATCCCCGTCGCTGCCCCACCCAGCAGAGCATCTTTCCCACCTCCTTCTCTCCTCCCTGCATCCCTCAAGTCTGCAAGTTGTAACTCTGAATAAATGTCATTAATAATAAATAACATTAGTCTTTAAAAAAATTCTCAAAACCTTTTTCTAAGCTACTTCGTTAGGCTACCATGTTATTTCTCCAGTGAGAACAGGCAGTTACGGTAGCATTCAAAATGCATGTATTCATCCCTTTAAATTGCTCCGACAAAGGCAGGGCAGCTATTTTAAAATCTGAGAAACCTCTCCCGACACTCCCAATAGACCCACTGTTAACAGATTCCAAACGTGAATAACCCCACACAGATACTTGGCTCAATGACTTTTTTTTTTTTTTTTAACTAGGATGCAAACCCATTGAACTCTCCTTTCATGTCTGATGCTCCATCAGTTGAACATCCCACACAATTTTTTCAAAGAAACATTATTTGATCTGCAAAACATCTGGAACCTGTTTTCCCAGCATTTGATGGAAGCTTTCAACCAACATCAAATGCTCAGTTACTGAACAAACACCAAGTTTGCTTGTGCCTGGAGTAGTACTAATTTGGATTGGAAATGGGTCTGCTGTATTAGAAAGCACTTGGAGGGTCGGGGCTAAGGTTTGATGAGAATTTCTGTAAACCCTGATGCATTACGATGACAGGAATAGTGGTAGGAAATAAAGATCAAAACTAGGAAACTTTCCAAAGAAGCTGCCTAGGAGTAAGAAATCAATTATATGAGTATGTGGTTCTTACTTTTACACCGCTATCAAGTGTTTAATGGATACGTAACAATAACAATTAATACTCCTCCTAGAATGAGATGCCCATCATGGGCGGGGCTGGGATTTTGTTTTCATGTTTGCTTGCATTTTGGCTTATAACCCTAGCTCCTGAAACAGTGCCCGGCAGAAAGGCAGAGAATGGCGCTCAATAAAGACCAGTTTGGGTAAATGGATGAATGGATGGACGGATGAATGACATCACGAGTCCAGCATGAACATCAGGAGCAGTTTCTCCATCCCCGGGGTGGATTCCAGGGGCATGCTTTGGCAGGCGAAAGGACAGCGGGCCGGAAGGTGGAACATCTGCAGCCTAGGATCGGCTCTCCTACTTGGCTTTGGCAAGCAGGCCCTTCGGTAAAGCTCTTCATCTGTATTGGTGAGAACGCCCGCTCCCCCATCTCACAGGGCTGGTAGGTGAAATTCTGCGTGTGAGGCTTCTTTGCAACCCAGAACCCATTGACAAAGGTTAGTCGTGATGGTAATCATCACTCCTTTCACCAGCTGGGTGGTGCCTGAGACGGCTGAGTGCCTGACCTGGTGATTTCAGCAGACTTTGACCCCCTGTGCTAAGGATAAATTGACCTGTGAGCAGTCTCCTCTGTCTGGATGCTACGCTCACCTGCTTTCTGGAATCTGGCTCCATCTTGCTGTCCCCACTGTCTTTTTCCTTCATTGCCTTTTTTTTTTGAAATATGACATATATGCAGAAAAGTAATAAATTTCAAAGTACAGCTTAACAATTATAGAGCAAATTTCAAAGTATGGTATGGGTTACAGTTCCACAATTTCAAGTATTTCCTTCTTGCTGGACAATAGAGACTAACAGGAACTATCAATATGATTCAGTATTTGTACAATCATTTGCTAAATCCTATTTTCTCTGTCACAACTCCTCCCTCTCATTTGATCCTTCTTCGAAATCTTCAGGGACATTTGGGCTTTGACCAGTCTAACATTGTCATGTTGCAAAGGGGTGCCGATGTTGTGGGGTAGTGGGATGCAACTGGCTGACGTTCTTGGAGAGACTGGTGCCTCTGGGTTTCAGGGCTTATCTGGCCTAGGAACCATCTAGAGGTTTTAAGTTTCTGAAAAGTAAACTTAGTGAGTGAAACTTTTATAGAGCCTCAGAAAAGGCCCTGAGTATTCTTAGGGTTTTCAGGAATACTGTTGATTGGGGGCTTGGCATACCATCATGGCAATTTGCAATATCTAGCTGAAGCTTGACTAAAAGTAGCCTCCAGAATCAACTCTATTTGAAACTTCTTAGCCACTGATACCTTACTTTGTTACATTTCGTTTTCCCCTTTTGGTCCTGAAGGCATTATTGATCTCATGGTGCCAAGGCCCTGGGAGTCATGTCCCACGTTGCCAGGGAGACATTTGCTACTGGATGTCATGTTCCTCATGGGGGGAGGGTAATGATGTTCCTTGCAGAGTTGGGCTTAGAGAGAGAGAGGCCACATCTCAGCAACAAAAGAGGTTTTTAGGTAGGCTAGCTTCCCCATTACAGAACTAAGTTTCATAGGAACAAGCCACAAGATTGAGGGCTAGGCCTATTAACTTGGGAGTCCCTAATACTTCAGAGAGTATTAGGAATTTCCCAGGTTGGGAAGTTTAATAGTTCTGTATTTTTTCACCAGTCCCTCAAGGGACTTTGCCAATACTTTTCAATTGTCTACCCAACATACTCTGGAATGTATCAGGGTATTACATTAAACTATATAGGCTTACAAGATCTCATTTCCTATTCTAGGCTCCATGTGTTGAGGTTGTTTAAATGAACTGGCCAGACAAGTAACATTGTGTATTGTAGAACATTTAAGTTTTAGACAAAGTAAATATCTCTTACTTTGGTCTCACAGAGGATGTGAAGTTCTAAAATACAGACAATATCATCCTTTACCCTGTATTCTGATTTACCTTCGTCCCAAGCAGATCATCTTCATTCTTATCTCTAATTGAAGCCTGCTCTCTCTTCAGCTTCTTTAACGGTTGCTGTATGAAGTAATGATGACTTCCACAGCTGCAGAACTCTAATTCTGAGTCTTTGGTGTCACACAGGTACTCAAAGTTCCACGGAAATACCAGGTTATACACATAGAACACAGCATCTCAGAATTTAGAAATAACACTTAAAGCTAGGGAATAAATGTAATTTACAATCTGGGCCCTGATTTTCTTATAACTATTTTCTAAAAGAAACCAAACAGTATTTGTCCTTTTGCTTCTGGCTTATTTTGCTCAATAGAATGTCCTCAAGTTTCATTCACTAGGTACATGCCTCATGACTTTGTTCCTTTCTGTAGTCGCACAATATTCCTTTGTATAGATACACCACATTTCGCCCTTCTGCTTCTCAGTCAGCGTACCCTTTGGCCACCTCAATCCATTGGGTACCATGAATAATGCCACCATAAACATCAGTGTGAAAATGTCTATTTGGGTCCCTGTTTTCAGTTCTTCTGAATATATATCTTGTAATGTGATTGCTGAATCTTATGGCAACCCTACATTGAGCCTTCTGTGGATCTGCTCCTTACCCTATGGAGGAAAGCCCCCAAACTCTTTTTATACCCTCTGCGCTGGCTCCTGCCTTTGGTCCTCAAAACCCACATGAATCCAAAACCCTTCTCCTGCACCTTCTACCCTTCAGGCTTTTCTTATCGTAATGAGAATCTCTACCATTTTTGAAGCTCTGGCACTGCACTAGGCACGGGGTGAAGGTTGTATATTGTCTCATTTACTCCCTCCTTAATTCTTCCTTAAACCTTTGCTTGGGACTTCAGTGTCCTCCCCACCAGTGGGCCCCTGGCCCTGTCCTAACTTTACCTCCTGCTCCCCAACCACTGTCCTAAAACTACTCTCTCAGTGCCCAAATAGCAGGGCCTGGATTGTGCCAAATCCAGTGGCCCTGCTCAAGCATCCCCCAGTTTACCTGCCTGTCCAGCCATCCCTTCCCTTTTTGCATTTCCAAATGCATCTTCTGCACCCCTCCTTTCCTTTCTGTCCACAAGGCCCATGGCATGAGCATTCATTCCCCAAGCTCTGTTCTCAGAACCCTTTCATTCTGCAAATTCATGAGACCCCAGGGGTCGTGCTGTCTCGTATATTGCTTTAGCAGGGTGGTCTCCCTCCACCAATCCCCCCACTTCCTTTCTTCCACCTGCTGCAGAGTGTCCTATGCTAGATTTGTGAACTGCAAATCCTATCACAGCTTGAAAAGAAAGTCAAACTCCAAAACCAGGCTCAGCTGGCTTCCATGGCCCTTCTGGCTTCAACTGCCTCCTTCCAGCCCGCTCCCTCACCCTGCTGGGCTGGTCCCCCATCTCTCCGTTGCCCTGCGCTCACTCTGTCTGGAGTGCTGTGGCCTATTCATCGTCCACAGCTCAGCCCAGAGCTCAGCTCCTCCTGGAAGCCTCTCCCCACCCCTACTCTGGCCTCCTGGTTCCCGCGGGGCCTGTCACAGCGCTGTCACCTGCAGCATACCTGTCTCTCTCTGGGCCTGCACAGCAGCCCCATGAGGTGCCTCTTATCTTTGAATCTATGGCACTAACATGGTACCCAGTGTGGCCCATGAATCTTTGTTATGTGAATCTGTTCACATCCCTAACACCAAACTGTCTGGCTTGGCCACCGTCCCTGGGCAAACATGGCTTCCTTTAACCTCTACCTGCACTTACCCACTCTTTCTCCCCTAGAAGTGCCTGGGTCTTGCTGCCGCTGTTACCAGCTGTTACCGACGCTTCCCCGATCATCAGGGGCTGCTCTAACCACAACTGCCCTGGGGGAGAGGGAGGCCCCACAGTCATGCCTGGGCCCAGCATTTTGTGACCACACTTACCCCCATTTTTCTGCTCTATGTGTAAAGAGAAGAGGGTGGGGATGTGAGTTTTGAGGTCTCTTTCAGCAAGGAGAGTCTGGGATGCTTTCCACAAACATGGAAGGTCCCAGATTTCCAGGTCTCGATACAATTTCTCTGGAGGAGAGATAGGGCTGGAGCCTGGCCTGACGGAAACCAAGGGACAGCCGCAGGTGAGTGGGGCCAGGACTGAACACCAGGCTTTTGTTCCCTCGCTCTAATGTGCCGCATATTTCCCACTTAAAAGCAATTGCTTCACTTCAAAAGGATTCCAGCTGGTTAAATTTAAGGTGAAGAATAAGCCCCGGTTAAGAAGCTTCCCAGAGGCCTTTCACGTTTGCATTGGCTTGAGAATGGGATGCATTTTTAAATGTTTGTTTCTTACTGTTTGTCAAAGTGCTGGGGGAGAAAAGCTTCCTCTTACTTCAACAGCTCTCTGGGCTCTCGGTGATGCTGGCACAGGAACCATCGTGCTTTCCGGCACTACTTTGCCTTCCCGTGAACCCACCTGACTTGCTCCCTTTCTCTTCCTTGCTTTCCCCCCACCGCCAGCTTATACCCACCCCTGGGTGGAGGAGAGGGTGCTGCTACCCCCGGTGTCCACTCATCTCAGCAGCTGTCTTTCAGATGCCCCAGGACACCCAGCAGCTTAAAGGACAGACAGGTGGGCTTAAATAGTGCATAATTTGGACTCCAGGAAGTGTCCTTCCACCTGCCATTCATTCGTGCATTCATTTACTCACTCAGTTACCCACTCAGCCAATACGGGGTCTGCAAAGCTGGTAGGGGCTGTGGTTGACTTAAAAAATGCAACACACAGTCTTGCTTTCCAAAAGAGAGATGAGTGATGAATGAGCAACTATGGTACAAGACAGAGTGAGGTCAATGCCAGATGTGGAGGGTAGGGTGACATATAAAATATCAGAGAAAGAGGAGCTCATTCAAGGATGGTGGGGGTGCCCAGAGTGTGGTAGCCAGAGGTGATTTCCTGGAGGAGGAGGGATTTTGGTTGCGGCAGTGTCCCAGAATGCAAGGTTAAAATATGAGGAAGTCAAGAATTCAACTCGGAATATTGATATTCTCACAAGCAGTGCGGACAACCAAAGCTATAGGCTGAGCCCCCAATCTTGGGGTTTGTTCATATGAAACTTAACCCCACAAAGGATAGGCTAAGCCCACTTAAAATTAGGCCTAAGAGTCACCCCCAAAAGAACCTCTTTTGTTGCTCAGATGTGGCCCCTCTCTCTCTCTCCAGCACACAACAAGCAAACTCACTGTCCTCCCCCTGTCTATGTGGGACATGACTCCCAGGGGTGTGTACCTTCCTGGCAACATGGGACAGAGATGCTAGAATGAGCTGAAACTCAACATCAAGGGATTGAGAAAACCCCTAGAATGAGCTGAGACTCAGCATCAAGGGATTCAGAAAACCTTTCGAACAAAAAGGGGAAGAGCGAAATGAGACAAAATAAAGTGTCAGTGGCTGAGATATTCTAGAGTCGAGAGGTTATCCTGAGGTTACGCTTACGCATTAAATAGATATCACCTTGTTAGTCAAGATATAATGGAGAAGCTGGAGGGAACTGCCTGAAAATGTAGAGCTGTGTTCCAGTAGCCATGTTTCTTGAAGATGATTGTATAATGATATAGCTTTCACAATGTGACTGTGTGATTGTGAAAACCTTGTGTCTGATGCTCCTTTTATCTACCTTGTCAACAAATGAGTAGAACATATGGAATAAAAATAAATAATAGGGGGAACAAATGTTAAAATAAGCTTAGATTGAAATGCTAGTGATTGATGAAAGGGAGGGGTAAGGGGTATGGTATGTATGAATTTTTTTCTGTTGTCTTTTTATTTCTTTTTCTGAATTGATGCAAATGTTCTAAGAAATGATCATGATGATGAATATGCAACTATGTGATGATATTGTGAATTACCGATTATATATGTAGAATGGAATGATCAAAAGCTAAGAATGTTTGCATTTGTTTGTTGTTATTTTTTTTTAATTAAAAAGAAAAAAAAATGAGGAAGTGGCCTGAGCAAAGGTGTGGAGGCAGGAAGGCTTCCGGTGGGGCATGGATGGAGGTGCTGGACGGGCGGGTGCCATGGCTGTCCCAAAGACCGCTGCCTGTCCCACACCTGCTCCATCCAGTGAGCCGTCTCAGCTCTGTGACCCCCGGTTGTCTTGGCCACGCTCCTTGCGCACACCCCCTTCCAGGGCCTCCAGGCTTGGGGGCTCCGTGGGCATGCCCCTTGACAGTTGTGCTTGTATGGCATTGCTTTAATCCCCTTTGAAGCAAGGCACTGTCCTTATATAGCTCGTTACCAACTTCTTACCCTTCTCTGTCAGGTCCCAAGCCCAGAGGAAATGCCTTCACCCTCTCCTCTGTCACTAAGCACTCAGCTTCCCCACACCCCCATTTTTGAGGGATCTGTTTTCAGATATGACTTACTTTCTCTCCAACTTTCCAGTTACTCTGTCTTTACAAACATCTCTTCCTTTAATCCCTTTGGAAGCTCCAACACCCATCCCCTTTCTCACTGTCCCTGGTCTGTCTACCCACTGCCTCTATCTACTCTTTGCCTCCTTCCTATTGTCCCCATTCCAGCGGTGGAAAGCTTCATTCAGTGAGCCCTCCCTGGCCCCACTGATGCCCCTCGTTAGAGCCCTCGCCAGCAGTCTAGCGGGCAAGTCCATGGGCTTTGGAATTGGCTGGGGTTTGAACCTGGCTCTGTCACTTATCAGCTATGTACTTGGCCAAATTACTTACCTCTGTTGAAAATTCTCTTGTTTTTCCTACCCAACATCTTCTATGCCTTCTCCTTGTTTTGTGGGGAACCATCCACTCCAACTCTCAGTCCATGTGGGGCTGCCCAGGCCTGACCAACCAAAGTCACTGTTGGGTTAGGGGTCAGGCATGTGACCCACACAGGACAAATCTTGGGACTTTCAATGGTTGGAAAGAGTCAATCAGTTTATCAACTGGGATTGATAAACTGGTAAAACATAAATCTAAGGCTGCCAGAGACCATGTTTGCGACCACAAGGGAAGAGGCTATTTGCAAATAAAACCAACAGAGGAGAAAGCACAATGAAGAGATACAAAGATGGATTTCTGGCGACATTGTTTGAGCACCTGGATCCAGCCTTGCCTGAAGTTATCCCTGGGCTTTTCATTTACGTAAATCAATTAATATTCTGTCCCCTCAACACCACCACCCCAGCCTTGTCCCCCTCCCCCACCTTTTTTGTTGGCTGAAGCCAAGAGTTGGCTTTTGTCACTTGACAAAAAGATTTCTGACTAAAAGATTCCTGCCTAATGAAATACATAACTTGCAAACTTGAGGAAAGAATTAAATGAAATGACGTAAGAATAACACCCAGCATAAAGCGACATTCAAAATGGTAGCTTTTGATAATTCCAACTGAATCTGCCTTCTCAAAGGCCAGTGAAATTTCCATAGACAATAGTTCTCTACTAATAGAATACTACTTTCTTCTCTTCCTACTACTTTTGACTAAAGCTTTGTTAAATCTCTGTCCTCCTTGGCTTTCTTGGCCACAGCTCTGTGCCCGTCCTGTCTCCATGTTCTAGGACTGCTTTCTCTCCCACCCCACCCCTGGGCGGTCGCAGCCTGGGTTTTTTTTTTTAACAACGGGAGATTTCAGGACACGGTGGGGATGGTATCACCTCTGTGCTATGTGGCCAGACCCCAGGACAGTCAGCACCAAACAGAATCAATCCAGACGCATCTCAACTTCCTCAAAGCCAGGTGTCATGTTCAAGCTGCCACCGGGTACTCAGAAAAGTCTCCACTGCCATCTAGTGGACATCTGTTGCAACAGCAGGCAGAACGGAGCCCTCTGCTGAGAATCCCCCCCGGGAGGATTGCCGGCCTGGGAAAGCGTCTAACCCACCCTCCTCACTCTACAAACGAAAAAAAAACGGAGGGCAAGTGAAGTAAAGGTGAACCCAAGAGCCCTGTCCCATGGGGAGCTAAGGGGTGGGCCCCGCACCTCCAGCCCCGGGCACCGTAAACGCGGAAAGCAGCCTTCCTTTCCCCTGCTCCCCCAGCCCCGGGGTCTGCTGATGTGCGCTCACGTGTTCGGGTCCGGGGTGCGGGCATAGGAGAAAGACGAGGAGACTCAGAAGCAGCTCACTGCTTCCTTGCTTAGATTTTCGGAGGAAAGGATGTTGCCAACATGATAAACTATCAAAACTTCAATATAGTAGCCTCATAATCACAATTTATTTGTTCTCTGATGGTGAAAAAAGTTCAAGAAAGAAATAAAAACCTATCCCTCTCTATGTAAGTGGTTACAAGTATTCTGTGCCATGCCCCCATCTGGCCCATCTCATCTGGCCGAGCCTGTGCTGACTGCAGTCAGGCCAGACCAGAGACAGCGCTGAAGGACGGTGGGGTCCTGGACACGGGTCCCGGGGGGTGGGGGTGGGGGGGGCGGTGGCCCGAGGCTGGACCCAGAGAAGAGAAACACATTGTGGCCACTTCTGGCCATGCTGCGCTGAGGGGTAGGAGGCTTGGCTTTAGCAAGCAGCCCTGCTCACACCCCAACCATGACACTTAATTGTGACCTGAGTCCTGGACACATCACAGTCCTTGTGCCCAGGTTGACCCCAGCACCCGCTACTAAAATACAAGTGCAAGCAATAGGTCCCCTCCACCCCACTGCCTTGGGGGCTCAGTCTGCCCCCAGGAATCAAGGAAGAAGACTAGAGTTGCTCCCTTCAGAACGTGGCCTGGTGCTGGCCCAGCAGCAGCCCCACTTCACTGCCCTTCCCCAGGCTTTCTAAGCCCATAAGTAATTGTCAAAGCCCACCCCCCTCTCCCTAACCCCCAATCCAGGGGAAGCTTCCAGAACAAAATGGTACCAATCATTTCTCAGTGTCAGAAATAGTTACCTCCAATTACTAAAATGTTTTGATCTACTATTTTAGAAAACTTTGGACAAAATAAGAGCACATTTCATATTGTAATGACCAAGTCAAGAAACACCTCAATTCTGCTCATTTTGCCTAAATGAGAAACAGCATCCTGTTATAAACCAGCTTCTCTCATATTCAAAGAGATCATTCCGGAAGCCCAGCCACTCTGTGCTTTGAGAAAGGGATCCATTTGCATCCTTCTCGTCTCCCCTTTTCTCCAAAGCACATACCAGCTGGTCTTCATGTTGGCACTGCAGAGCCAGGCCCACGGGAGGGGCTGCAGAAGCAGCCGAGGGGCTCCCAGAGCAGTGGGGCAGAGGATGGCCTGGGCAGAGCAGCCCCCTGACCACTGCCAAAGCTCCCAGTCTGCAGCCCTCCCACCCAGCGCTTGACCACCTCTGCAAGAGCGGCCCTAGGGAAGGCACGTGCTTATGACCATAGCCATCTAGTTCCTTCAGACCCTTCCAGATGCCTCTGCGGGAGGCTTCGAGTTGCCCAGTCAAGCAAGCTTAGAGGGACTGAAGACCGTGTGCCTCCCTCTCGCCCACCCACAGCCTGGTCCCTCCTCACTCACATCCAAGGCCCCAGGGAACTTGACTATTGGCTCGGGCCAGGAGGTGATCTTCGTTCTGTAGTCGTTGCAGTCAGGAACATACATGCAGCCAAGGTTCCCCAGCTCTGGGTAGTAAACTTCCAGACCCCTGCAGAGAGAGGCAGGCAGTCACCCCATGAGCCTGGGGCTCACAAGACTTCAGTCCAGCACTTTTAGGAATTCAAAGCCAAGTGGGATGAAATTCTGGACCTTCCACTAACAAGCTGTGTGACATGTGTGACCTAAAAGTCACTTGGCCTCTGCACCTCAGTTCTTTATCTGTAAAATGGGGACACGAGTAGTACCTGCCTTTCAGGTTGGTGTGAGAAGTAAAGACATGACCAACGTTCAAAACAGTTAAGCACCATCAATATTTACTTCTCCCAAAGAATGTATGTCTTAGGCAAATGTGGTCGAGTCTTTAAAGAAGGACTGGGTTTAGCAGAATATTAGCTAGACATTCTCACTACATAAAGAAAGGTTTATCAAGGCAGCCTAATCGCCTTTATGGGCAGAGAAAATTGTTGCTGAGACCCTTCCCTCTTCTCGTAATAATCCTGATTTCTCCCCATGCTGGAAAGGTCGCCACCTAGTTGAATAATCCACTTCTTCAGGGTAGCCCTTGCCTAGCACGAGGCTGTCTTTTCAATTGCAGATTTCCTTTTGGGGATAAAATATCCAGTCACTAATACTGTGTTTTGAATCCATTGATCCATTTTCTCCCAAGGAAGAGTGTGATCAGCACGAGACTCTGAGAATCCGGTGTACTGGGAGGGAAAAAATATGATGTAGAACAAGAAGACAGAGGCTGCATCACCCCAGAAACTTGGCTGATTTCACAATTTCACAAGGATTGGCCTCAAAGGTCTCACCTATATTTCAAACAGGTATGTAAGCCAGGCTTTCAAACAGATAGAAAAAAGTCTTTGCACCCATCGTGTCCTTTTTCACTTGCTCTTTCTCCCTGCCCTCTATCATGATTTATCATAAAGACCCAAGATCTTTGTAAGGTTAGTTTGGTTACAACGATTCTCCTGGATTCAGTGAGGAAGAAGAGGTATTGGGGTGCAGGGGTACCAGGTCCCCAGCTTTCCTAAAAGCCTGTCATGACCAAGCTGTCCCACAGCCTTCCAGTGGCCACCCCAGGCTGTCCTCCTGGGGGTATCATTTGCGGGGACCCAGTGAGAACATAACTTAGGGAACAGCTCTGGAAGGGGAGCTCCCCATACTTCGGGTCTGGGCATAGGGCAAAGAGTGGCTTCCAGGTGGGGAGCACCACATGTCCCCTCCCAGTGCCCTGTGAGCTCTCCCCTCGGGCAGAGGCAGCCTGAGCCCACAGCACCCAGCAGATGCAGGCTACTTCCGGGTAGTAGCCCCCCACACCTGCACTCAGGCATCCAGTCACTGGAAGTGGAAGCAGGCAAGTTCCCGAAGCCACCTGGCTCAATGGCCAGTTTTCTGAGGGTACATATTTCTTCTAACGCTTTGAAAGTTTACAGCAATTCCTTTCGTTTGGCATGGCTTTGACAGCTTCTGAAGAAGCTTTAGAGGACAGGCTTTCATAGGAACATTTTAAGGATATTTAGTGTGTTTCTGCCACTGCTCCCTACCATTGCAGCTCGCGAGATGTAGGGCAGAGAAGGAGACCCCCCACCCCACTCCCAACACACACACAGGCAGAGAGAGGCACGGTCAGGTCATAGCAAGGCCTGGGACGCCCAACTCAGAACTGGGGAAAACAGGGGCAGGGAGGAGGTCATCTGCGGGCCAGAAGGTCCTTCTCCAGGTAAAGGGTCTCTTTTCATCCCAGTAGTGTTGCTGAAAATGTTAAAACAGTTAAGTAAAATCAGCAAACTGGTATTTGGTGAGTGAGTCCTGAGCCACAGGAAGCGCTCCTGATGGCACATACGCCAGGAGACCAGGGATTAGGTACATATCCCCCCACCCACCACATCCATGGGGCTCTGCCACCCCCACTTTTGAAGATGGCATATTGTGCCACATGGGAGGAAATGCCAAGTGGCATGTGGGCTCTGTCCTGTTTATCAAAGGCTTGGATACGGGCACAGAAGGCAGGTTTATGAGATTTGTGAATGGCACAAAGCTGATAGCTAACAATTAAGATAATCAAATTGACCTATTTGGACAAACCTGAGATGAACTGAATAAAAAAATAATTGTAGTAAGAATACACTTTAAAATGTGCACTCAAGTCCCAGAACCTTGAAGGTGCCATTTTCCTCTCGTTCTTGCAGCTCAAGGCTTACCTCACATGGGATTATGCTCTAATTTTCCTCCTGAGATTTGGGAGATCTCCTGAACTCCTTGAACAAGACTTGGAGGCACCCTAAATTACAGAGTGAAAAGAGCTGGGAGCAACCATTAAGAAACATCGCAAAAAGAACCAGGGCAAAAGGAGGGATGGCAGTTGTTGGGGCATTCAATAAATCAGGGGCATAACATACATATTGTTTAATAAGCCATATCCTGAAGCAACTATTATCATTAATCTCAACTCCCAGATGAGAAAACTGGGGCCTGGAGAAAGTTAAGTTGCCAGCATAGGGTCTGATGATTGGTAAACTGATAATAGGGAAAGAGGAGTATGCATGTGGTAGGAAGCCTCTGAGATGACCTCCACTGATCCTGGTCTCCTGGTATCCATGACGTTGTCTATTCACCTCCTGTGATGGTTAAGTTCACATGTCAACTTGGCTGGTTATGATATCTAGTTATTTGGTCAAGCAAGCACTGGCCTGTTACTGTGAGGGTGTTTTGTAGATGGATTGATGTCATTAGTCAGTTGATTGCATCTGTAGCTGATTGCATTTACAATCAACAAATGAGATTGCCTTCAACCGTTGGGGCGAACAGCTGGGGGTCTTAAAGCAAGAACTGAAGAATTTCAGAAGTAAGAGAAGAATTTCTGCCTTTTCTTTAGCCGTCCAGCTTTTCCTGTGGAATACAACTTCACCTTCATCACAACTTCTAGCTTGCGGCCTGCCCTACAGAATTTGGATGTGTCAGATTTCAGAATCAACTTTTTCAAAATTTCCAGCTTGCAGCCTGCCTTATGGAGTTTGGATTTGCCCATAGCCATGGTTGTGTGAGCCAATTCCTATAGTAAGGCTCTTAATCCTATCTGTTCTTTACTCTGGAGAACCTTGACTAATACACTAATTTGAATGTGGGCAGGATTTAGAGACCCTCTTCTAACAAATACAATATGGCAGAAGTGATGGAATATCAGTTCCAAGATTAGGTGATAAAAGGACTGTGGCTTTGCTTGGACTCCTTCTTGCATGTGTGCTCACTTAGAACCTGGCCCCAGGGGAAGGGTTTTGCCATGTTTTGAGCAACCCCATGGAGAGGCCACCTGGCAAGGGGTGGAGACCTGCCAATAACCACTGGAGTGAGCACGGAAGCAGAGCACACCCGTCCCCAATCAGCTAATCATTCAGATGAGCATGCAGCCTTGGCCAACAGCTGGACCACAACCTCATAAGGGACCTTGAGCCAGAGGTGCCCAGCTAAGCCATGCCCAGAGAAGCTGAGACAATAAATGCAATTGCTAAGTTTGGGAGTAATTTGTTACACCACATTAGATCACCAATACTGCAGGCTTGTCTAACACTTTCCCCTGTGCCATGTAGCTTCCAGTGAATCATTCAACTTCTCTAGACTTCAGTTTCCTTGCCTGAGGAGTAGAGAGCTTGAACTAGAGAGTCGCTAAAGTCTCTTTAGCAGTGTAAGAATTGGATCAGGGAAACAAGGCTCCCTAGCGGTTCCAATGGAAAGGGCTCAGAATTCCAGCTGCCCCAAAGCCAGGAGGACAAACGGGGCCATGGAGTTAGAGGCAGTTTTCAAAAAGGCAAGAGGGGGCTCCAGTGGACACCCTACTCTCTATTGCATGGTGCTCAGTGAGAACGTGTGAGGTGCCATATTGAGAAAAGCAATGGCTTCATCTCCAACAGCCTTTCCTGAAGGTGGAGCCCTGAGTCAAGGCCCCCAAGAAAGAACTGAAGGACAGGAGATGGTTGCCCAGGTTAGGAGGTGCCAAGAGTGAAGGTGGGAGACATGACAACTGTCTCCAAACATCTGAATGACAGTCAAGAAGAAAAACCAGGGAATTGTAGCTGCTTAGTTGGTATAGAGTGTTTGTACAAAAAAGAGGAAAAGAAGAAGAAAGAGAAGGGGAGGGAGAAAGAGAAAAAGAAGGGGGAGGAAGAGAAGAAACCTGACTTTTTATGCAGGTCCCAGGACAAGATTGGAAAGAATGGGTTGACATTAAAGAAAAGCAGCCCTGAGATAAGGAAGCACTCGCTGAACGGTAGAGATTTACATCATGGAAGGTAGGGCTTTGCGAAGCAGCTCTCACTTGGAAAAGAGTTCACGGAGGGGCTCCAGGGTCACTTGTGCAGGCAGCGGGAAGGAGGTTGAATGGATTCACCAACTGGGGAGTGGGTTGGATAACCATAGTTATTTCATTTCTGAGATTGAGTCTGGGGTTTTGACTCCCAGTGTTTTTGTCAATCTAGGGCCTGGTTTATCCTGGGAGTCAGGAAGGTATTATTCTGGAAGCTCTTCTCTCTTAACAACATTTTCCCACTGCTTGTCCCTGTACACAACATTTCTCCTTTACAGATTCATACCTTTAGATATTGAGTCTTAACTTCAAGAATTGCCTATTGAAATCCAAATACCCATGAGAAGAATGACTTCTTTGGGGTCTTTTGGAGAGGACAGAGGACAGAAGCCTGAAGATGAGCAGAGTTCTTAAGAAGTCCCCAGCGTGGGAGGCACCGATTTATCCTCGGGGGTGCAAAATGTCCATGCATCATGTGCTCTCATTTCAACGATGCTCTTTTCAAACCAAAATCTTCAGCAGTAATAAAGACAAAGCTTCCCTTATGCAATGATGGTCTTCAATCAAAGGGCATTTTCATAGCATACAACCTTAGTTTCTTAAGTCCATGTTTTTCAACCTGGATATCTGCTGGCATATTCTAGGGAGTCTTGAGAACAGTTTCCTTTCACTTGGGTTTGAGAAACTCCCACACCTGGCAAGCATTCAGCAGCAGGGAGGGACCAACAGTGGAAGGTGAGGTGGGGAAAGAGCATGGGCTGCAGAGTCAGAGACAAGGGGATTTGAATCCCAGCTTTGGTGTTCCTAACCTGTCACCATGGGTAGGTGATTTAATCTCCGGCAAATGGGGATAATAATATACCTACTTCATGGGTTCCTTAGAACCATTAGGTGAGTCAAGAAGTCTAGAGCACCTGTCAGAGTGCCTAACACATGGCAGCTGCCCCAGAGCATCCCAGGTGTGCCAGGTTCATGAGTTAACAGGGCACATAACACATTGATCTCAGAGGGCAAAACAGGGTGTCTGGAGCCCTGGGTCAGTTGCCTTCAGTGACCATAGAGATATTATTTTCTATGCATACCAGTATGGGAAACACTGGGACGTGCTGAGACACTCCATTTTGGGGCCATTATCGTGACCCTGCCTGGCCCCAACTTTCTTCCGCAGATCAGTAGAGAACTTGACCTTATGGCTGTGAGAGTCGAAAGCCTACGAGCCCTGGGAAGGGCTCCGCCTAGCTGAGCATCTAGAGCCTTGAACCCATCTCCTTCCTCCCATACAAAAACTTTAGCCAGAACTGTTTAACACAATTGTAAAACGCGTACTGAATACTTGTTCCTCTTTTTTTTTTTTTTTAGGATTCAACTATACACTTTTTAAAGGCAAAACATTTATTTACTGTTTTAAAAGTAAGTTTTTCCTCCCTCTCTCCCATTTATATATATATATATATATATATATATATATATATATACCATTGGTATCAGTGAGATGGCATCCTCCGTAGCCCCCACATGGCAGAAGGGAGTTGGCTGCGACGAGGCCAGGAGGGAGGGAGCATAAGGACCCAATGTCCACGTGTCCAGGAAATTGAAATTTGCTTCTTAGTCAACAGAGTTAGTGAGGAAAAAGCTGAACTCCTGGCTTTCTGACTCAGATTGGGAGAAACACCCTTGAAAGGGAAGAGGCTTACCCTCGAAGCCAGCCTTTTAATGGAACCCCCCTCCAAAGGCCACATACTCCGTAAAAGGCCCCCCTTTCCAAACATTCCTGGGGCCAGTTACTGGAAAACCAACCTTCTTGCAAATCCATGTCTAAAAATGTCACTGTGTTGGGGGGAGTGGAGCATTCTGGGCTGTCTCTCAGTCCCAGCAGGGATGGTGAGGCCACACCCATTCCTATTTGGAGGGACTGAGAGAGCCGACCACATCCACAACCCTCCCAGGCCTGGGAGAACTGGCACTGGGAAGGCAGGAACCCGATTCCAAACCCTTTCCTCAGGGCAGTCCTCAGGCGAGGTGGTCCCAGACCTAACCTATTTCATGTCTCATGAAAGCCGACCTATGAGTCCTAGAAACAATCCTCCCTGAGATCTCAGCTCCGGTTCCTACCCTCCCATTATCTAATACCTTTAGGTATTGAGTCCTCACTTCAAGAGTTCCCCATTGGAATCCAAATACCCATGAGAAGAGTGACTTCTCCAGGGTCTTTTGCCCATCCGACCTCCTGTCCCAGACTGCCCTTCCTTACTTGCATAACAGAGTGTCATCGTTGGTCAGTTTATCATGGATACACATGTCATTTTCTTCCTCCTCTCCAGTGACCACTCTTAGCCAACCCAACAGCAGGGCTGCTGTGGCCAGCTGCATGGTTGAATTCACGAGCACCTGGAACAGAAGGAGCTTTTAGAGCTGCAGGTCCCCTCTGAGGGGCGTTCCTTCCCACCCTCCTGGTGGGATAGAGACCTCTGGTAAGCACAGGGAGGAAGGCAGGCAGCTGTCTGGGGCTCCAGCCGCTAATCCACCAGCCGGACGGACACAAGTACCTGGGGAGGCCTTGGGCCTACTCCAAGCCGGACTCAATTTGTGGCCCTGGCTGAGGCCCCTCCCCTGCCAGGGCAGGGCTTTGCTGTCACTCTCGTCCTGGCTGCCAGTTCAGCGAGCAGGCTGCAAAGCAGAAATGCTTATATAAGCCTCTTAGTGCAGCTCCTTGCCCTGCCCCCACCACTTGCCCTGGGCCTGGTGAGTTGGCCAAAGTCCAGCCTGCTCCCTTGGCTTTAAAGCAAACTCTGGGAAGCTGGTGACCCCAGGCTTGACCCACTCGGGTGGGTGCCGTGGGACACTCACTGAGCCCT